>JABSTQ010009336.1:985000-1161006 GCA_013358835.2 Ixodes persulcatus
TTAAAATAACCTTTTGAATTTGCGGCGCTGAGAACAAAAACTTTTTTTTCATGCTATCGTCGCATTCCCTCCGTACGGTACGCTATCTGAACGCAAGGAGAGAAGAGGAGAAAACGTCACAAACTTCGTAAGCACTTGTGGCGTCTTCCCCTCTCTACGCAGGAACATCTTTAAGTAGTTTGCTGATAACTTTGCAAATATCAGCTTCGCCGGACGAGGCATCGGGTCGTATTTCTTCAGCCTTAGAATACAATTATCCTGCAGTTTGCACTTCTCATTTCCGCCCATAGTATTTATATATATCTAAGCTAGCTTGTAGAATCTGACAAGGCAGGTGCTTAATGCAATTGATATCTTTCAGTAAGAAAACAGCACTTTAAAAAGCCAGTGAACTCGCAGGAAAAAAAATTATAAAAGCGTGATCATGCCAACCAAGACTGGTCAGCACAGAATGTGTGATAGGCCTTACACTGATCGGCGTTCGTCTGCGGGGTTCGTGGTGAGGGCTCTCTAAGCGGCTTCTACCGTCTTTTGCGTTCCCGATAAGCTAGCATACGTTCTGTGGCCGTCTGCGTCGTAGGAGCCATGTCCACGGTGGAAGAACAGAGCCGCTTTTGTGAATAATCTCCATCACTCTCTTGATGACCATTATAAAACTGATCGTGTCTTTTTAGATTTTTCAAAAGCATTTCACAACGTTTCCCACAAGCTACTACTTTATAAATTGCAATTACTTAACATCGCCTCACGCATACTTAACTAGATCCACGCCTTTTTAACTAACCGCCTACAATTCGTCACTGCTAATAATACCAATTCTCGCACTGTCCCAGTCAATTCAGGTGTTCCACAGGGCTCCGTGCTTGGCCCGCTACTGTTTCTTATTTACATCAATTACCCGGTACTGAACATCTCTTCTTCCACTTGCCTGTTTGCTGACGATCGCGTAATATATAGAAAACTAACTGACATATCTGACACATTACTTCTACAATCAGACCTTAACCAGGTATCATTATGGTGTAACCAGTGGCTAATGGAACTAAACACTGACAAATGTAAATATATGAGAATATCACGTGGTTCATCCCTGCCTCACACTTATCACCTTAACAGTAAGCCTCTCGCATCAGTGTCAAGTTACAAATACCTTGGTGTTCATATAAAGTCTAACCTTTCTTGGAAACTTCATGTCGAATACGCGATTAACAATGCTAATCGTATGTTAGGATACCTTAAGAGAAATTACTTTCGCGCTCCGTCCTCCCTGAAACTAACCATGTACAAACCTCTAATCCTCCCAAAATTAGAATAAGCTGCCGCTGTGTGGGACCCTTCACACTCTTCACTAATTGCCCTTATTGAATCTGTACAAAACCGTTCAGCCTGTTTTATCATGTCGAACTATCATCGCACTGCCAGCGTTTCTACCATGAAAACCTCTTTAGGCCTGCCATCACTAACGCATCGCCGTAAAATCTTTCGTTTGTGTCTTTTCCATCACCTATTTTATCAAAATGCCAGTCTTTAGTAGTAACGCGTTACTAGTAACGCGTTACTGTAACTTCGTGTCTTTTTTGGTAACTTTTAACTGTAGCGAGTTACTTTTTTTTTAAAAATGTAACTTGTAACTGTAGTTCTATTACGTTTTCTGAGGTAACGATGAAAGTAACGGAGTTACTTTGGTCGTTACTTTCCAGTTTTTTTATTAATAATACATCATTGAACGAGTACAATCTAGCCACTCCTTGCGTTTTCCGAATTGTCTGTTCTGACATTTCGAGTATCAAGTTGGCCTTGCACAAACTTGTGAATACGTTTTTTCTCGCGAGTAACGGCCCGAATTTAGCCATGTGTAGATTTGACAAAAAAAAAAAAATCTAGTTATCTGTACGCACGAGCTTGTACTTTGTGACTGAACACTTACCTCTTAGTATCTTGAAGCACTATCTATGTTGCGGTTTTTCTTTTTTCTTCGCAAACGCTTTTTAATCGGGTGAATCAACCGTGAAACAATACAGGCGGAGGGCACTGCGCATATTTCGTATTTTGATTCACGCCACTACTCCGCACTGCGCATGTTTCGTGTTCGCCATCAAACAAGGGAAACTTTCAGACACTAATTTCGAGAAGCAGCTGTTGCTAAGTTACAATATCAAGTAAAAAGCGTACTTTTTAATTCTATGCAAGAAAACGTGGTAAAAGGCGTTTTTATAACTTTTCCTAAATTTTTTGTGTTATAGAAAAGTAACTGAAAAGTAACGTCGTTACTTTTTAAAAGTGACTGTAACTGTAACGAGTTACTCTTTTGTTGCGGTAACTGTAACGGTAACTTCGCCACTTTTTTCTGAAAGTAACTGTAACAAATTACTTTTTAAAAGTAACTTACTCAAGACTGCAAAATGCTGACCTTCGTCGTAAACGAATTATCCCACCATTCTACATCTCTGCTCGCATTAATCATAGTCATAAAGTCGGTATGCCAAATTTTAAAACTTCATTGTTTCAATATTTTTTTATTCCCCAAACATCATTGGATTGGAACCACCTTCCCGCCTCAATAGCGAGTTTTAGAATAGGGGGCCCCACAGCTCTGGGTGCCCCAAACAGCTTGGGGCGTCCCACTGCGCATGCACAGAACTTCTGCGCATGCCCATTGCGATGGCCCGAGCTGTTTGGGGCACCCAAAGATTTGGGGCCCCCTATTCTAAAACTCGCTAGCTAATAGCAAACATTACTGATATTGTTTTGTTTAAGAGGGTTCTAGCTAACATATGCACATTGTAATTATGATTTTGATGTTCATTCCCCTCTTCAATGTAGTACCTTGAGGGTATTTGAAATAAATAAATAAATAAACGGCACCGCTGCCTCACCACGGAGCAAGTGTGTCGAAGATTTGCTTCCATTCCTGACAAACGCCTTGAGATGGCCGCAGCGGGACTGGAGCTCAACGAATCGTCTTTATTCGTTCGCACGTCTTCAAGGCCGCAAGGTGCTGTGACACAAGTTACATCACGTTACCCCCCTCAGACAGTCGCGCGAATGCGCCGGCACAACGAGGTGCCGACTGCAGTGGCGGCGGTGGCCACGCCAGGGAGTCCCGACTCCCAAGTGCGGCGTCTAGAAGCGATCACGTGATAGATGACGTAGCTGATGACGTCACCTGAAGTATTCGCGGCGGACAATCACGCGATTACCCGGGGAGGTTGCCATTAACATATTAAAGCGTGGAATCTTTTTTTTTTTTTTTTTCGTTACGGATGTAGTTTTCAGTAAGTGTTTTACCCAGTTTTGTATTATAAAAATTCCCGTAGCTGCAGTTTCATCGTTGTAAGGTCGGCACGTCTGTATTGGACAACCTCAGACACATTGTGTTATCGAAGAAAGTAAAAAAAATATATATATAAGAATCGAATTCAGGCGCCAATAACCGTCGTTCCAGCCGCGTCTGGTCGTATCCTAGCCATTACCGACGACGCGCGCGCATGCGAGACCCGACCCTTTCTAACTCACTTTAACGTCTGCCGCCGCGCCAAACGAGGTTAGCTGCAATGAGAGTTCCATCCGCCCTAAGAAACCTTCTAGATCAAATAATATCGCGGTGGTTAGATGGATGGATGGATGGATCGGCGAGGAGAGCGTGGAGCAAATGAAGCTTGCTGCAGAAAGCAATATGTCCTCTTCGGCGCTACCCCGCGCTGCTCTTTTCCGCTAGCTCCGACGCCGTCGACTGCTGTCTCACGACACCCTTTCCCCTTGGACGTTGTTGTTTTTCTTTCGAAGACGGTACGCTGCCTCTGGTCTCGGCGTCAAGAGTACACAGCGGGTAATGGACGCGGTCTTCAAAGCAACGGGTCGCCGCGGCGGTCGAGCCTGGCGCGTTCTGGGGCGGGGTCTTGTCCTTTCTTCACGCGGGTGCATTTGTTGTCTCTGCTTCTGTGCAGGGTTCGATGCGCTTTCATTTGTGTGTCTGCGTGTCTGCCTGTGTGTGTGTATGTGTAAGTGTGCGTGCTTTGTTCGCATGTGTATGCCCCTGCTTGAGTGTGCGTGGGTGCCTGTGTGTATGCTCTGCGCATGTCTGTGTCTGTGTACGTACGTTTGCGTGTACTTTCGTGCGTGTGTGTGCGCGTGCTGTGTGCATATCTGGATTGTATGTGTGTATGTGTGAGTGCTTGTGATAGGCAACTGGCTTTCCTACCAGTGCGCTGTAACTCGGTGTGTGTGTGTGCGTGAGTGCGTGCGTGAAATATTGTTTCCGCCACTCCCCAACTTCGCGGTCGTATGCTCCCCAAAGTTTCGTGTTCCCCACCCCTCGTTTTGTGGCGTGTCGTACATGTCTGTGCATGGCGATGCACATGCGCGCACCATGTTTTGGTTCCAAGCTACTCTTGCACGTAGGTATTTGTCGGCCGTACGCACGCACGCGTAAATACTCGTCGACCAGTGCGTGCTATTGTTTGGGTTTGTCGGGTATTTCGGGAACTTTGGGGAAGGCGACAGGGGGCACGCTTCGGCCCCCCCGCAACGAGTTACACCCAAAACGGCCCAAACTGCATTACCCGCTCAGGAAACACGCAAAGGTTCTGCGTTGTCCTCGCTGTTTTGATTTTGTATTTTTTTGCAGTTCTTTGTGTCGCTGCGACGGAGATGGTGGTTAGCCCCCCCTCCCCCCCCCCCTTCCCAATGGTAGAAGGAAGGGACCCGACGGGAGAGCAGTAATGCTCGCGGCGTCGGCGTCGGCGAGCTCACAGGGAAAGCACTTTGTGAGCGCGTCGTCTGCTTCGTATACTGGGGCGACAAGGAACTCAACTCAATTTCGCTCGTTACTCCGCAGTGGGCGCAGCATGTGGTCGCCTCCTTCGCAACACCGCCATCTTGAGACAGGAAGGAGGCAGGGGAGGTGACGAGATGAGAAAGCGTTAGAAACACAAACAACACAGCGGAAGGAGAGAGATAGATATAGAGAGCAATAGAAAGAAAAGAAAACGAAGGGGGAATGAAAGGGGGGGGGGGGGGGGAAGGACGAAATATAGGAATGTATGCGTTCATTTCAAAAGCGAGATTTGTTCCAGACTGGAGGAAAGAGCTCGGGGGAAGTTTTGCCGCTCGTCGTGTAGCGCAGTTAGGCAGCAGCGCAGGGCGCAAAAGATGGCACGCAAAATTTCAGGCCTCACGCGTTCAAACTCCTACCGCTGTTGTTAGTTTTGAGATCGCCGCCGCTCTGTCACAGGTTCGCGCTTACGCGATCACTCCTGGGAGTTGTCACGTAGGAGGCTCCATGGTAGCGGTTGTACCCCCCCCTCACCAAATTGTTCACCTAATGCGGGTGAAGAAGTCTCCATATACTTCGAGGCAGACCCCTTTCCCCTGTAAGAGCTTTCACGCAATGAAGTAGATTATGTTTTTTTTTTTTTTTTTGCTTAGAATGTAGCTTTAAGCATAATGTTTTGTATGATGTCCTTTTATCTATATATATTTCAAGTCCTTCTTTTTACTCCTCCCGCGATTGCAGATTCGCAAACGCAATGCGGGTTTAACTGCTTGTTGTGTAAATCACGGGACTTTTTTTTTTTTTTTTCAGTCGGAAAACGAAAACTAAAGTGGGTGTGCAGGCGAGCTGTTTGAAATTTTCCGAACCACAGTCTCAGGTGTTAAATTATGTTTAATTTGTATAGTTTTCTTTTTTATGCTTCAAAAAACAAATGTGGAAAAAAAATGGAAAGAACATAAAACACAAAGACGACAAGACGATTTTCCATCGTCCTGCGAATGAATAAACCAGATTTATCCAATGCAAACAAAGATTATAGAAAGCCGACGAGAGGCAGAATTCGGTGGAGCCAGGGTTCCAACTCTAGTCAGTGACAGGTCAAGAACGAAGTGGAAGCTCCTCCCACCTCTTTCCACTTTAATAGAGGAAACGGTAGAGAGGAGGTGACTTCCTCTCCACCGTTCACTCCGCCCTAGTGGAAAGGGGTGGAAGGAGCTTCCACTTCGTTCTTGACTTGTCGCCGGCAATATGTCTCCTTATTGCCGCCGAGATATGCTGACCACTACATTACACCGTCCTGCCTTACGGCGTTTTCCTATGCGTCTTACGAATGCAACGAAGCGGAACGTATCCAATCAGAAGTGCTCTGTAGGCACCTGCCACGGCGTGAAACGCGGCAGAATTTTTTTTTTCCTTTTTCTGCCGTCGTGATACGTAGTTTTATGCTCCACAAGTCCTCTTACTTCTTGTCCTTTCACGTGTTGTATATGCATTCTTTCTTATTTTAATGTCAAACGTTTTTAAGCTAGGTTTTCAGGTTAAGTGAAGCCATAAAAGCGTAAACGTGAGTTAGTGGAGTTTGCACCACTAACTCCACAAACTCACGGTTATGCTTCTCGTGGCTTCACTTAAACCTGAAAACCTAGCCCAAAAACGTTTGACGTCAAAAAAATAAAGAATGCATGTACAAGACGTGGAAGGACAAAGAGTGAGAGAGTTAGAGTTAGTGGAGTTAGCACCAGTAATTCCATAACTCTAACTGCAACTCTAGCTCTAACTGACCCTAATTAACTGTAACTAGCTATAACTCTAACTATAAGTCTAACTAACCCTAACTCTAACTCTTACTAACTCTAACCTAGCACTTACTCTAATTCTAACTAACTCTAACTCCCCTAAACACTTGGCTTGGCGCTAGTGGTTTAGCACCACTAGCGCTAAACCAAGAACGTTACACCTAGCAACCCGATTGCGGGGAAATTTGCGATATATATTATGAACTTTCAAAACTCGGAAGCGTACCACGACCTGCGAAAGTCAAGAGCGTATTTATTTAATTTATTTTTTTTATCCGCGATAACCCGCGCATCACCCAATGAGCGTTATCGCAGGTGTTCGATCACTTTAGAATTTTCTCTAATAAAATGCATTCTGCGCGCGCGCGCGCACAGGTACACCAATGAGCTCTACTACAGTCACTGGCAGGTCAAGAAACGAAGGGCATGGCTTATGACGTTCCTGCTTCGTGATTGGCTCTTTAACGCTCTTGTCGTCTAGTGCCGCAACCAGATTGGCTGCCGACCAATAATTAGATGCATGGGGCTTACCACGCCTCGCCTTTCTTAATCTTCCAGTGAGTTAACAATGCGGAGAGCAAGTCGTCTGCTTCTTGCGGTGGAGTTGAGGTGAAGTCAGAAAGACGCCGAGCTCTGATTGGCTGTGGTTAAAGGATAGTTGGTAGACTTCAAAGCAAGCTGCCTTGTGGTCTACCCACTATCCTTCAATAAGAGCCAATCAGAGCTCGTCTTCCTTCTGACGTCACCACAACCCTTGCAAAAGAAGCAGACGAACTTCCGCTCCGCATTGAAACGCCAACAGTAGTACATTATCCCACAACGTCGAAGTCAAACGCGCATTAATTAAACTACTTTCAGGCAACAGTAACAGTAGCCGTAATTACGTCTTTATAACGAAAAACAAAATATGACACGACCTAGTTATTAATCAACGCTCAAAGCAGAGCAAAAAAAAAAAATAAATAACGGGTCATTTTATTAATTTTATGCGCTTTTCGAAGCGTTCTTGTCTTCCTTCGGAACTAAAACACACTGTTTCTTCATACAAGACGCGGAGGATATCATGTTTTAAGATGAAGTCGCCGGTGGCCCCTAAAAATGATCGGTTTCGGCGTGTGTGTGGGTTTTGAGCTTGTGGGCGGGTTTAATAAAAGCGAACGCGGAAGATGGGAGGTATATCGACGGAGGGCGCGCGGCGCGGAATTCTCTCCGGCCGTGCACCCTAATTGGAAACCTCAAAAGACGAGCTTGAAAACCCCAAAAAAATAAATAAATAAGAAACACAATTTTCCTGTGCAGTGTTGACGGGTTAGATTGACGAACCTGGGTGCCTTTTATGGGATGATTTACGACCGGAAGAACGTGCTCTTTTATGAGAGTGATCCTTTCGTCGTTTATTTTTAATAATGTTATTAAAGCGCCCTCGAAGCGTCTTCTTTGCGAGTGGATGCCCCGGAGAAGGTATATGGTATCGTCCGTGGATACTTAAAGGGATATTTCGGTAAACTTTTGTGTCTCAGAAAGGAACTAAATTATATTGTCATTGCATTTAGGAATACCTTCCGCGCAATATCCGAATTGTTTAATCATCCCCCGCCCGCACCGGTAATTTAATTTTAAAAAAGTGCCCAACTGCTCAGATTGCACCCGAAAAACACACGGCGATTTCGTTGGCAACAGCGGTAGCTCGGGCGTAACATCATTTAAAGGGAGCCGCGACAGTTCTTGACTGCTGTTTCAGTAAAATAACCTCGTTCTAAAAAGACAAGATTTACGGTGGTGAGGGAAGCTCAGTTCGTCGGCGATAATCTCTGGACGCACCATCAACCGTGTTGATCGAAACCGGGAATAAGTAAACGCCCGTGACTCTGACGTTACCATGCCTGATGTGACGTCACGACACAACCAGCCATGCATACTTGCGAAATTCGGCATGAAGTTTCGTATTGATGTTGATAATATATATAACGAATATTGGGGCGTCTTTTAATAAAATAATATCGCATTCGACTATATTTCCGCCCACTCTACCTGACCACCGCGAAAACTTAGTAACTTCCTGATTTCAGCGGATAATTCCTTTAAGGGGGATTCACCCGCTCGTCCCTCAATGGGCAAACATCGCTGCACAGACATTGAGTTTCAGGAATGTACCAGAATATTGATTATTGAGGTTCATCATGAATATGTAATGAAGGTCTTACTACCCTCGAATTTTCCCCTGAGAGCGCTGGAGAGTTTTATTAAAATAAAAAAATATGACCATTTTGAATGTTTCGATCGCATTTGAGTCAATTTTGAAATTAAAATAACTTAGATGACAAAAGTGGCAAGACGAATGGCAGCACGTACCAGAGGCGTCTCCTATTTCAGTTTTAAAAAGCCTGGCGGAAAGCCTAAATGTCTTGGTAGTTGCTTTTTTGTTTTAAGTAAATTTGACAGGGCCGTTTTTGCTAGATTTATTTTCAATAGGTTCAACGAGATTTCGACACCGGCATCAAATGCCCCAAACCAGAACATTTGTTGTTGCTGCTTTCGCGAGCGTGCACGGACGGCGACTCGCGGTACGAGTTCTTTGCTTGACACCGCCGAGATTAGTTTTGCCGTTTTGCCGGAGAATGGTTTGTGTGAAATTTTTGTTTGCTGCACCACACAAAAAATATGACCAATGAGAGGCGACGCATGTTTACGTAAGTGATACCATGGCAACGTGCAGCGTTTTACCGCCGCGTAACGAGCTTTCACTTTAAAGTTTTGAGTGACCACTGCCAAAGCCACGGCCATAGCCACCTCTATACTGACAAAGCCTGGCTGATCGCCACGAGAAGCGGCCACCGAAATCGAAAGGGTAGAGCGGCAGACAACGGATAAGAGGAGAGTCACGTGACGGGCGCCCCGCTGTGTCGAGACGCCAAAACACACTTCTTCCGAGCGATGGAATGTCCACTCGTGCTCCTCGCGTTCCTCGCGCAACCGCCTCTTTTCTCGTCGGGTTTGAAAACCATGTTTCGGGTCCTCGCCGCTGCAAAAGCTGTGCGCTGGCGACCAGGTTCCCCGAGAAATGCTTTGTGCTACCAGATCCTCGCGCTCCAAATCTGTGACCGGGCACTCTATGGCTCCGTTGTCGAACTGCCACGCTTTGTGAGTATAGAGGAGGCTATGTCTCCACACATCAGAGGCCAGTGCGCCGTTTACAGGGGGATTGGTGGTTGAGTGGGCTAGCACGCACCAGCTTGGAGCAAGCGGAACGAAAGATTGCGCTGCAGAACCCAGGGATCAGGGCTTCAACCCCTGCTCGTTTCAATCTAGATGAGCATCGTACCGGCGTGCGGTCGAGGATCGCTACTGCGTGGTGCACGTTAAAGACTCCAGGCTAGCAGTCGTACTGCACAGGCGGCTAAATTGCTCTTTTCCAGTGGGTAACAATGTCGCCATGTTCTGGCAGACTAAACTCTTATTGTATAAACAAATAACGTTAATTTTTCTTTTGTGACATTTACAAACAAGACGGCGTTCGTTTATACCAATGTGCCGTTCCGACACCAGCGCTCCCGCAGATTTGGGACGCTAAAACCGCGTGTTCGGTTATAGACGTGTCTGTTTACAGTCGGATTTAAAGCAAGTAAGTCTGCGTGTTTTAAACAGGGTCTTAGTTCTACCAGGAACAGAGGGTCGCTTTTTTGAATTTATTTTATTTTGTTTTTGTTATAGTTGTGACGAACTTGAAAGCTCCCATTCGGAACTATTTGAAGCCCGTTTTCACCTCAACGAACCAGTTACAAACAGGTAGAAAACACACACACACACAGAAAAAAAAAAAGTGCCGTCTTGTCTTCTGAACTTGCGATGCCGCCAACAAAACGCTCTCAGTCCTTTTCTCGAAGAGAAACTCTCCAAAAGGCCGAGTGGAGAAATCCAGGCGCCGAATGAAACTTCGTTATTGGTCTAAAACAAGACAAAGCCGTGACCGTGGCAACGCGTCGCGCGAAAGCAGAAGAACATTTACACACGTAGGAGAAGTTGGCCACTACGACGCTGCGGTCGCTTCCCCCACCCGGAGAGCCCAGAATCGAGAGGGGGACCAACTCAAATCACGGTGAACGTTTGCAATGTAATGGCGGACGCATCTTGTGCAAGTGGTTCGCAAGTGCGCAAGCGTTGCGTTTTTGCGTGGCGAGGAAGAAAAGGGGGGGGGGGGGGGGAAGCGGAGACGCTTGCACTGAATCAACTTAGTTAGTATCCCGGGAAAACACCCCAGCTGGCACAAGCCAAAATATCCTAGGGGCTTAACTTGGGTCTAATACAGTGTTGCTTCAATTTGCTAGTCAGTGCTAGAGTAATTTTATATGGCGCTTCAATGAATTTTCTCTGGCTCGCCAGATGATTGCCAGAGTGTTAGACGTGAGCCCAAGATGCCACGGATGAACCAAAAAACCAGCTGTAAAGCCTAAATCTGACTCTTGTGTGGCACTTTAGGCAACGCTTGCCAGATAAAAAACCGAAGATCAGAAGTGAAACCTAGCTCTGGGATTTGTTTGGCGTTTTAGGTTCAAAAATGTCACAAGACTACCAGCAGTGAACTTCGGTACTTTTTTTTTTGGCACATTAGTGTTAAGATATTCAGACGCTGGTCAAAGAAGTTCAACTTCTGCTCTACCTTTGCTTTTCTTGAATTTTTTAAATCCCTCCATTTTCAGGCAAACACCAAATTTTGATCCAAAGGAGTTTGGCTACCTGAGAACGCTTTTCATCCCCTCCTCGCCGCTCGCACTGCAAGCGTGGTTAATATACCACCTGACCCAGATCGTGCAGTTGGAAAGAGTCTTAAATCTAGGAACACTAACCCCGGATCTTCTCTTCGTCGCCGCCATTGCGGCACCCGCCGCCGCAGTCGCGCTTGCTTCGACCTTTCCGAATGCAGCGGTACCGCGATTTTATGAGAAAAAAAAAAAAGGACGAGAAGTTTTGGCGACGGGAAAGGTGAAAGCCTCGAGAGCGGAAGTGGCGTATTTAGTTATTGAGCGGGGTAAGATGAAATAAAAAAAGAGTACCAAAAATAGGAGGATCCTCGGTCGGGTTTCTGTTAATGACGCTTCACTCCAAAAGCGTTGGTTCAATGGCTGTCGAGTGCATGACGCGCGTGGTTATATAGCTGTGCCGGGGGGGGGGGGGGGGGGGGGGGGGGGGAGGTTTGAAGTGGCCCGTCGAGTTTCAGTGTGCTTCGCCGGGAAGGAGAATTTCGGAGAAATGGTTCAAAGCCTTTGACGAACCAATTTCTATGTATAGACCGTGCCGGTAACAGGCTTTGGGCCGGGGCCATTTCCGCGTCCTTTTTGCTCGTTTTTTTTTTAAGCGACGAACGCGCGCGTATTAGGTTGTGGCGATTGCACGCCGAATTGTAGACTTGTAAACATGAAATCAGTCTGTACTAGTATTTTATTTTTCATTTTAGATGCCCATCGTTTGATAGGATTCTTATTAACATCGTTGAATGAGTTTTTGTCAAAAAAAAAGAAATAAAAGACGTTTACTATTCTCTGCAACGCCGAATTAGAGCGCAGCTCTTGAGGAGGAGACGAAGTACGGAGGGGAAGGTACACCTCGCCTCCCTCTCCGTACCCTCCCCTCCTCCTCCCCTTCCATTTAGCGAAAAAGTTTCGCTAAATTTCCGCTAAATTTAGCTTTCCCCTAAATTTAGCTAGAAAATGTTTTGCTAAATTTAGGGGGGAATTTTTCGATAAATTTAGCGGATAGTTTTTTTTGTTAAATTAGCGGAAAAATTTTACCACTAACCTTAGCGGGGAAACGTCCCATAATGCAACGCGTGGTTACGCCGACGTCGACGGCGACGGCGACGCCGCTCAATCCGGAAACGGGCGCCTAAGAGCTGCGCTCTAAAAACAACCACAACAACAACATAGTTTCTAAGACCGTTGTCGTAATTGCGTTGCGATGTAAAATGCTAACGTGGCACATAAACTGTGCAATATATATTTTTTTTTTTATGTTAGTGTTATTGGATTATGTGTACAGCTTCTTCGCGCCCATTGAACTAAATTCAGGTATTTCTCCCCGAAGGGCTTCATTCAGACCCGTGGTCATTTTTTGCGCACATTTATAAAAATCCCAATGATGATGTTGACGCCGATCATGATGTGATGCAACTAATGATTTCGATGCCTATTTTAAATGTCAATCTTTCATCAACTTGACCGAAGGGCCTCAACAAAGCCAATGCTTTATTCTTTTTTCTAAAAAAAGGAACCTGCTAACGTCGTGCGTGTTGTACGTCTCAGTGACTACATAAAAAGTTTTTTGTTTTACTTTTGCTAAATACTACTTAAAATCACTCCCTAACGTTAATAACTAAATAAACTTGCCTTAGTTTTTCTTTCTATGCAGTGGATGTTGACAAATAAATTGGAGAAATGTGAGCATCGTTCATCCCCTCAACTCGGAGCCAGAACAAGCGGCCACGTGGTCTGACGCCTATCCTATGCCACCAACTTTAATCATAGCCATGCGCTGTCCGTGCTGAGCTCCAGGTATTGTTAGAGTTCGGCTATTCTCATCCCCGCAGTGGGTGGACAGAAGCCACTTCCCTAGTGTCCGCGGATGCATTGATTGTTACGAGCCGAAGTCGAGTGCTCACGCAGTTCTCGTGTCCAATCCGTGAGCCGCGCTCGACAATCGTCAGGCGGGTGGTTTCGATCCCACAATTACGCCATCAAGCTTGGCGACGGCAGGACTGCAAGAAGTAGTCCACTTTTACCCTCTTAATTTCTCCGCGAAAAAGAAGCTTCTGAATCAGTGGCGGTCGGTGCAAATATACTTGGGCCAGACTAGGACCAGTACGCCTCTGCAAAGTCATGAACATTCACACACGATATCGTTTCATGACCCCTTTAAAAAACTATAGGCACCGGACAACCAGGATTAACTGAAAAGCGCATACGCTTCTAGCCGAGCCTACGTCGTGTTTACTCGCTTGTCACTGAAAATGGTCTTTTTGTTCGGGCACACGGCATCCAGTAATAAATAAATAAATCTCGCCAACACGTAGAGAAAAATCTTGACGGCTAAATTTCGCTTCTAGTATTGGTTACTTTTAAAAACACAACAAAAAAACTTTGTAATGGTTTAAAATTAATACTAACTGCATTTAGGGAGTTAATGCAATAAAACGATTACCGATTTGTCTAAGGAGTTCTGAAAACGTTCGGCAACACTCAGCTCTTCGGAATTTCGATTGCTTGCTCCGCAAACATTCTACACCATTGTAGTAAACGTTTAATTGACCTGAATACTCTTAAAAATATTTTTGTAAACGGTTCTCTGCTCCACGTTGTAATTCTGGAAGAGAAGCGCATCTTTGTCCTTAGAAAGGAGTACCTTGCCCAACTTGATCTCCGTCTTCTGCGAAGGAAGCTGCTTTAATTTGAAAACCGGCGCCTGTAAAGGGTCTTCTGCCCCACCTCGACCATTAAGGAGGGGAAGCCTACTTTTAGAACTATGGTCGCGCTGTACGTTGGATTGTACGGCTACGAGAATTGAATTTAAAATGCCTTTACTGGAAGAGGGGCAGCAGACGCCTACTGAAGGTTAGCTTTATTTCACTTCAATCATCGTTTATTAGACAAATTAATATATTTCATTTTGATAACCCGTTCATTAGTTGTTGTTGTTTTGTTGTTTTATCATTTAAACTTACTTTAAAGTCAAATTGCTGTCCTAACAATTTGTTTAAGTTCAGCCTGCCACGTGTTTTCTGTGTCCACTTTTTGTTTAGTCCCTCATTTCCCAACTAAGGTTAGGTAAGCAGTATTTATATATTGATAATTGGCCACTCCTAGTCGTTTCGTGATTAACGACAAGAAGTTTACGCAACTCAGTTTTTTTGTCTTCCTGGTTTCGATGCACGAACATTTTTAGCGTCTCCCGATTATTTCCGTTCGCAGATTTTGCGCGTTTCCTTCAAATTGTTGTCGCCCTTATTATTAATTTAGTCTACGATTAAATACACTAATGTTTTTTTTTTTTTTGGATCTCCGCAAATTCGTAGCCGGTTCGATCACTTTCCCGCCAAACAGTTTGTTCACTCATTTTTACCTCAGTTTCTTTTGTTTATGACTCCAATGCAGTCCCAGTTGCGGCTTTTGTTTCTTCTTTCGAATTAATCTTTTTTTTTTTTCTCGTAGCCTTCTCCACAAACACCACCCTTTCTGCTCTTCATAATAATAAATAATGGGCGGGGCGAGTCGTAAAATGAATGAGAAAGGGGTGGGCCAAAACTCCCGAAATCGAGACGGTTCGGCCGCCCAAGGCGAAAAAAAAAAACTTCTACTTCGCCACACGCTTTTTCTTTTTTTTTCTTTTTTGAGAGTGAGAGAACGAACGATGCTTGTGAGAGGATGAAAACGAAGGGAAAAACAAAAAGAGTCGAGAGACAAGTGGGGGAGGGTAACACGCGGTGGAAAGGAGGCGCCGCCGAGAGGAAGAGAACACGATCCCGGAGGAAGGAGAGAAGGTAAGGAGGCGAAAAGAAAGGAGGAAGCAAAAGGAGAGGAGGTGCCGAGAGAAGATCGATGGCCATTCGGGATCAACAGGCGGTCTCGTAGGCATCTGTTGCGCGAACCTCAGCCGACGAAGCGACGCCGTCGGTTCTTACGTCTACACTATCCGGCGTCCCTTTATTTATTTTTTTTTTTCCTTTCTCCTTCCGGTCACTCGTATGAAGGGCAGGTCGTATTGCGTAACACGTCGGTTCGCTTTGTGTCTCATTGAATCCGGTTAAAGGAACACCCTCCCAATTTTTCGTCCTTTTTTTATGGCGTGTGGTGTGTAGACGGTTCTGGGGGTTGATTTATGTCGTCTTGCTGGCAGGAGGCGGGAGGGCAGAGGATGGATATATTCAACACCACCGAGAACGCTGGGTTCCATTGGTAGACGCTGCGACGTTCGGGCCTGTCCTCTCCCCGCGTTGGGGTGTAGCTAGATGACGTCGTGGCGTGCAGTACTGGTGACGTTTGTTTTAGTTAAGATTAGTAGGGATTGCGAAAGTAGACAGCCTTTTTTTTTTTTGCGTAACCTACACGACCGTTCAAAGCCGCGTAGTAAACAGAGCTAGGAATCGCATTCTTTGTTACTTGAAGGGTATGAAAAGGAACCAGCTGAAAGTGTCGCCAACAGTTTACTTGAAGAGAACTTCGTGATGGCACTGCACAAACTTCGTGTATGACCGAAACATTGACTGTCACTCAGAGGTTGACCGGACTCGCTTTTTTGTTGTTGTTTTCCTACCAGCTATGACTATCTTTCTGTTTTTGTTTTTTGTTTTTTAAGCTTTAAATAACTGTTTAGTCAGTGTTATTCAGGGTAATCGTGTCAGTGCTGATGTGGGCAATTATCATAATAGTCGGCCGCGTCTTCGACGAAGAAACAGGAGAATTCATTTTTCGTGACACGAAAGTGCGACATGAAGGTGACGTCACCAGATTCGCGTGACGAGTGACGTGACACACCTCGTCACATCATGCGGTCACTTGACGTGACGTTTTGCGTTACGTGACGTGTTCTGTAGCAAGCCGCGTGATTTCAACGTGACGTGAGGCCGTATAGAACTAGCTGTTTCAATTTAAGCACGATCGAACCCGTTTTTTTTTCTTAGGGTTTACTGTAAGATATTTATTGTTGGCTATATCAGAATCATTTCAACGTGTAGTGTACTGCTTTTAGTCTACAAGTGTGAACTCACGCTTTGTTTATATATATATATATAACAAAGCGTGAGTTCACACTTGAACACATATATATACATATGTATATATATATATACATATGTATACATATATATATATATATATGTATATATATATGTATATATATGTACACATATATATACATATATAATATACATATATATATACATATATATGTGGGCAATTATATAATTATATACTTATAATTATATAATATATATATATATATATATATTGTGAACGAAGAGGGGAGCAGGTGATTATTGAATTTATTGCATTAAAGTTAGGGAAAGGGAAAGAGAGCTGGCGAAAAATTGGGCCAGGAGCGGGGATTGAACCCGCAACTTTCGCCTTAACCGATTAGACCATCCCGGCCACTGGTTTCGGCGGACTCAATTTCTGACCAGCTCTCTGTGTACTGTTTAGTTTCGACTTTGCTTAACTTGGTAGACGACAACCGTTGCTGATTTAAGGCCCGCGCTATTTGCGACATGCGGCAGTGACGTGGCACGTCATCTCAGCTTGAAAATGTCGGAAAGGGCCCGTCTTCCAAGATATCTAGGGAACCACTCCTCCCCATAGGGACAGGCTGCACCGTATATATAATGGGAATGAGTGAAGATTGACAAGTGCAGCCGTAGTAATATTGTGAACGAAGAGGGGAGCAGGTGATTATTGAATTTATATATATATATATATCGGGTGTTTCACAAAAGATGGACAAATTTGATATTACGAAAACTACACGTCGCAACAAAAAAAAAAGGCTTATGTCGTTTTGGTCCTGGGTCAGGGCTTATTTAGGAAAATTACTAAAGGCCGAGATAATTAGATTGTTAATTATTTTTTTGCGTAATTAACTTTTTTAATATTGTGTTTAATGGCAAGGTTTCAATTAGAAAATTGCTCAGCATCATCGAAAAACACTAAATCAACAAATTTCAGAGCGATAGAGGGCACTCGAAGCATTTTACGGCTTTCTGAAAAACCGCAAAAATTCGACGGGTTTTTAAGTTTCGGTTTGCAATCGGAGCGCATCTCGGCAACGCGGCACCGCGCCCCGTGGAGAAATAGTGCAACCAACTTCTGGTGCGCTTTCCTCCCGCAACTCAGCAGAGGCTGGTTGCACTATTTCTCCACAGGGCGCGGTGCCGTCGCGGCCGAGATGCGCTCCGATTGCAAACCGAAACTCAAAAACCCTTCGAACTTTGTGCTGTTTTTCAGAAAGCCGTAAAATGCTGCGTGTGCCATCTATCGTTCTGAAATTTGTTGATTTAGTGTTTTTCGATGATGCTGAGCAATTTTCTAATTGAAACCATGCCCTTAAACACAATATTAAAAAAGTTAATTACGCAAACAATAATTAACAATCTAACCATCTTGGCCTTTAATACTTTTCCTAAATAGGCCCCTGGCCCAGGACCAAAACGACATTAGCCTTTTTTTTGTTGCGACGCGTAGTTTTCGCAATATCAAATTTGTCCACCTTTCGTGAAACACCCTGTATATATATATATATTATATATATATCATTATGTTTAAGTTTTTAACTCATTCGTGCTGAAATGTAGTTCGCACGCCAACCGGAAATTAAATAAGAAATATAAATGCGAAATAAACCTAATAAATAATTCTAGATCAGCATCTAAATACAATATTAAATGTTAGAGTTTAAAAAAAAAGGAATTACCCAAGGTGCACAAAAAGACATACTTTATATTGAAATTCAATATTTAGCTTATTATGACATTACACAATATTTTGGATTCCGAAAACTCACAAGGCATAAATCAAAGCGCATAGAAACTTTGACGTGTCAACGCAGGGCACAAGGCTGATGACAACGATAGATCTGACGCTGATAATATGCAGGGCACACGACACAGGACACTAGTCTTCCAATATCTAGGAACCACTCCTCGCCATAGGGACAGGCTGCACGTATATATAATGGGAAGGAGTGAAGATTGACAAGTGCAGCCGTAGTAATATGTGAACGAATGAGGGGGAGCAGGTGCTTATGAATTTATTGCATTAAAGTTAGGGAACGGGAAGGGAAAGAGAGCTGGCGAAAAATGGGCCAGGAGCGGGGATTGAACCCGCAACCTTGCCTGTCAGGGGCGACGCCTTAACCGATTAGACCATCCCGGCCACTGGTTTCGGCGGACTCAATTACTAACCAGCTCTCTGTGTACTGTTTAGTTTCGAATTTGCTTAACTTGGTAGACGACAACCGTTGCTGATTTAAGGCCCGCGCTATTTGCGACATGCGGCAGTGACGTGGCACGTCATCTCAGCTTGAAAATGTCGGAAAGGGCCCGTCTTCCAAGATATCTAGGGAAACACTCCTCCCCATAGGGACAGGCTGCACCGTATATATAATGGGAATGAGTGAAGATTGACAAGTGCAGCCGTAGTAATATTGTGAACGAAGAGGGGAGCAGGTGATTATTGAATTTATTGCATTAAAGTTAGGGAAAGGGAAAGGGAAAGAGAGCTGGCGAAAAATTGGGCCAGGAGCGGGGATTGAACCCGCAACCTTCGCCTGTCCGGGGCGACGCCTTAACCGATTAGACCATCCCGGCCACTGGTTTCGGCGGACTCAATTTCTGACCAGCTCTCTGTGTACTGTTTAGTTTCGAATTTGCTTAACTTGGTAGACGACAACCGTTGCTGATTTAAGGCCCGCGCTATTTGCGACATGCGGCAGTGACGTGGCACGTCATCTCAGCTTGAAAATGTCGGAAAGGGCCCGTCTTCCAAGATATCTAGGAAACCACTCCTCCCCATAGGGACAGGCTGCACCGTATATAGAATGGGAATGGGTGAAGATTGACAAGTGCGGCCGTAGTAATATTGTGAACGAAGAGGGGAGCAGGTGATTATTGAATTTATATATATATATATATCGGGTGTTTCACAAAAGATGGACAAATTTGATATTACGAAAACTACACGTCGCAACAAAAAAAAAAGGCTTATGTCGTTTTGGTCCTGGGTCAGGGGCTTATTTAGGAAAATTACTAAAGGCCGAGATAATTAGATTGTTAATTATTTTTTGCGTAATTAACTTTTTTAATATTGTGTTTAATGGCAAGGTTTCAATTAGAAAATTGCTCAGCATCATCGAAAAACACTAAATCAACAAATTTCAGAGCGATAGAGGGCACTCGAAGCATTTTACGGCTTTCTGAAAAACCGCAAAAATTCGACGGGTTTTTAAGTTTCGGTTTGCAATCGGAGCGCATCTCGGCAACGCGGCACCGCGCCCCGTGGAGAAATAGTGCAACCAACTTCTGGTGCGCTTTCCTCCCGCAACTCAGCAGAGGCTGGTTGCACTATTTCTCCACAGGGCGCGGTGCCGTCGCGGCCGAGATGCGCTCCGATTGCAAACCGAAACTCAAAAACCCTTCGAACTTTGTGCTGTTTTTCAGAAAGCCGTAAAATGCTGCGTGTGCCATCTATCGTTCTGAAATTTGTTGATTTAGTGTTTTTCGATGATGCTGAGCAATTTTCTAATTGAAACCATGCCCTTAAACACAATATTAAAAAAGTTAATTACGCAAACAATAATTAACAATCTAACCATCTTGGCCTTTAATACTTTTCCTAAATAGGCCCCTGGCCCAGGACCAAAACGACATTAGCCTTTTTTTTTGTTGCGACGCGTAGTTTTCGCAATATCAAATTTGTCCACCTTTCGTGAAACACCCTGTATATATATATATATATATATATATATATATATATATATATTTTAAGTTTTTAACTCATTCGTGCTGAAATGTAGTTCGCACGCCAACCGGAAATTAAATAAGAAATATAAATGCGAAATAAACCTAATAAATAATTCTAGATCAGCATCTAAATACAATATTAAATGTTAGAGTTTAAAAAAAAAAAAGGAATTACCCAAGGTGCACAAAAAGACATACTTTATATTGAAATTCAATATTTAGCTTATTATGACATTACACAATATTTTGGATTCCGAAAACTCACAAGGCATAAATCAAAGCGCATAGAAACTTTGACGTGTCAACGCAGGGCACAAGGCTGATGACAACGATAGATCTGACGCTGATAATATGCAGGGCACACGACACAGGACACTAGGCGCATTGCAAGAACGTGGGAACGTAAAAGAATATTAACATACATAGCTATACATATATAAAAACTGGGGACTAAGAATGGTGATGCTTGTGACGACAATTTCCAATAAAAAATATGACGAGAGGACACGCCTTACCCAAAAGCAAATTTTCCTAGTTTTTTTTTTTTTTTTTCTAGTATTTTTGTTTCCACGGTTAGTGCGCGTTTCGACGCCGTTTCTTAACGTGCACTTATTTTTGCGCCGGTGTCAACGGGCGTGCTGAAAGCGAGCCACGGGCCGGGTTTAGTTGAAGTACAGTAGCCAGCCATGGGCCGGTAGGAAGACTACCGTAGGCCGGATTCGGCCCACGGGCCGGGATCTGGAGAACCCCAGCACCTGAGCGACAAACAGAAACGACGGACACCGATAAGCCTCAAGCGCGTGCACATGGATGCGAAGGGTATCTTTAAAGCCTAGTTCAGACAGTTGCGTTTGACTGCGTTTGACTGCGTTGCGGCAGCGAGAAACCAGGACATTCCTCATGCTCATAGCGCGTGCCAAGAGATTCCTTAAATTGGGTTCCACGCTTCATACGAAGCACAGATGTGCCGGTGACTGGCTTTCGGTTCTCGCCGCAACGCAGTCAAACGCACTCAACCGCAAGTGTCTGAACCGGCCTTAACAGGCTTCCGATTCACTCGGGCTTGCTTTACGGGCACCGAAAAGCTGCGAGCCTACCAAAGGTACCTTTGTTGCGCGTGCTGCGTGCACGCGCCCGAGGTTGGTCGGTCCGCTTGTCGCTCTAGTGGGACTCGGGCATTAAGAAACTCTTTGTTTGCCTTTGGAGGCCACCAACTAGCCACAAAGCGACATGATTTAAAACGATTCTGATACTGCTAAAAAAAACTCACTCGGAGTGGCAAAAACAGTACAAAAAAACTTAGGTTGTTTTGTTGTCGGACAAAAGCTGGGCGTTTACCGCGTAGCAGAGCGCGTTGAATACACTACAGTTCACACAGAAAGAATAACCACACTGAAAATTGACTAGGCACAGACACTCACATTTCTTTCAACGAGCAACGACATTTATATGATGCCCATGACACTGCGAAAACCCACTTTGGTCACAGAGAAATTGAAGGAAGATGAAAATACTAGAAAAAGATACTAGAAAAATATAAATATAAAGATAACTGAATTTATCTTCCTAAAAAGAAAGAAGAAGAAGAAAGTTGGCGGAGACTTTTTCTATGATAACTCTGGCGCTAGGAATTCCAGCTCTGGGCCGGCGTGCTAGAACCAGCGTCTCAGCTGAGACTGGGTGAAAGAAAGCACTGCCAAAGCCGACGCACGAGCTGAGCGGGACTCAAGCTGCGTCTCAAGACGCTCGCGCGCCCCAGCCTTTGCAGGGCTTTCTTTCACCAAGTCTTAGCTGAGACTCTGCTTTACAAGCCGGCCCTGGTGTCGATAACGACAACGAGGGGTCTGAGACATTGTCTGTGGCATTCTTGATCCTGAATGCTTCCAATATTAATTGCCCATACTTGTCCTTGTGTGAGCCAAGCACTGTAGTGTTTTCATATCTAGGGAATCATGGCAGGTGCGGGCGTGCACAACAGTTGGATGGTAAGTGTCGGATGACGCCTTATTCACTTCGAGAAAGTGTTCCTTAGCACTAATCTTCAGACATCGTTCCGTCTGGCCTTTGTCTTGGCTCCCACACCTGAGCGTAATAATAATACATCGGCCAGACGGGACGATGCCTGCACGTTCGCCTTAGGGGACACTTTCTCGAAGTGAGCAAGGCGTTGTCCGACTCTTACCGTCCAACTGCTGTGCACGCACGCACTTGCCATGATTGAAACCCCTTAGCATGGACTATTGTTAGCCGCGCATGCTAAAAGCGCGAGCTATAGTTGCTTTGGATGAAGCCTCGGCGGCTGCACGGGCGCTCGTGCAGCGAGTGCTCCGGTCCAGGCAGTCAAGGCTAGCCGCTCGCGCTTCCAAAGCCTTCGCAGTTAGTCCATGCTAAGGTGAGACGAAGTATAGATATGAAAACACTTCAGAACTTTGCTCACACAAGGACAAGTACGGGCGAGATATAATTGAAGCATTCAAAATCAAGAATGCCACAGACAATGTTTCAGAGCCCTTGTTGTCGTTACCGACACCAAAGCTGGAATTCCTAGCGCCAGAGCTATCACAAGAAAAGCCCTCCTTCATTTTTTTTCTTCTTCTTCTTTCTTTTCAGGAAGTTAAATTCAGTTATTTTTATTTTATTCTTTTCTACTATATTTTTTTTTGTATTTTCGTATTCCCTCAATATTTTTGTGACCAAAGTGGTTTTTCGCAGTGTGATGGGCATCAAATAAATGTCGTTGCTAGTTAAAAGCATAGAGTTATTATAATGTACGCTAGAGGTTCAACTGGCGCTAGTGTCTATGCGACTTCCGGGAGGCAAATTGAAGCAGGCAGCAACCAGTCTACTTTTGCGGTTCTCCTATGCATTCCTATGGGAAAACGCGCGTGAATTTTGTCTCTTCGCCGAAAAATAACGTGAATAACTTTTGTTATATCGGTTGTACCGGATAGTATGTACCTTTATTGATATTGTGAAAGTGTAATTGATATAGTTAGAGCATTTGTTTTTACCACTGAACGATCTTAATTTGGAGCGTGCGGCAATGATTTGAACCCAAAACAAGCATCTTCGCACATATTCATGAGCAGAAAGAATAAAGCAGTACTTATTTATTGCAAATCTGACTATATTACGTGGCTTTCAGTTTATTTTTATCATCTGCATGCACAAGGAGTTACTTATTTAGTGTTTCTGCGTAGTTCTTGCCGTCTCTCTTGGTTTTCCACATGTCCTTCGTTCGTCTGGCACGTATATCCCCCATGCTGGAAAGCGACGACGCCGTGTTCGCGCTGACAGTGTCCGACAGTGCACATAAATACACGTACGAAGCGGTTTAAGCACCGTTTTTCATGCCAAGAATTTCAAATAAAAGCGCTGTAACTGACCAATTATTAAGTCTGCGTAATTGAGAAATGTTCGAATGTGCCCAGTACGTACGAATTATTTGTGATATTTGCTCTTATGATCGAACGCAGAGAGAAAATGCACTCGCTTTTTTCCATAGAAATGCATTACCGGAAGTCAATTTCGGACTGGTTGCTGTCTGCTTCAATTTGCAGCAGCACACTAGCGCCAGTGGAACCTCTAGCGTACATTATAATAACTCTATGGTTAAAAGAACTGTGACTGTCTGTCCCATCGTCTATTTTCAGTGTTTTTTTTTTTTTTAGTTCTGTGTGAACTGTGGGCGTTTGCCGCTATGGTACCACTATACTCTATTTCACCTTATGCTGTACCGCAGGGAAGGCTACAAGCACGAGCTCCTTGCTCAAGGGCACATCTCGGCGGCACAAGCTCTCGTGCATTAAGGGTAGCTGCCAACGCTACGAGCTCGCGCTTATAGCCTTCGCTGCGGTACAGCCACGGTGGAAGAAATACATTCAGGTGATGACTCTTTGTTTGACGCGGTGACCACATTATTGGTGAATTCCACTCGTAGATCCGGAGCGCTTTCCAAAATCCGCGAGGGAGGCAAAATTCCGCTCCGTGGGACCCGCTCCGAATCGACGAGGGGAAGATAAACTTGCATTTTTGGAGCGACCTCCCCCACACCCCTCCCCACCACTTCCCCCTCATGGCCGCTGCTCGAACTTGATAAGCCCACCAACGCCTCAGCCGACTGATCTTTCCGGCGACCAGTGACAATTGTCACTGCTTAGCTGCAGACATAACACGCGACACAGGCCGGTCGAAATTATAAGTACCACGGCGCCTATGTCACAAATAACGAAGAGGTCCGCGTTCGGCCCCGTCACATACCTTTCTGCCGCCTCGAAGCGGCGGGGCACACACAGCGATTGCCAGCTTTGGAGTTCAGATTTCTGGTACGACTTTAATAAACGCAGAGGTAACAAACCACCACTTGCACGGTCGTTGCCTAATCTCTTCTTGCTTTATTGCACGGGAAAACGCCGGCGGAATGCAGTGTAAAAAGGTAAACAATCATTGGCTGCAGAATGAAGAGGCCTAACCTTGCGTCTGCCTCCGGCTTTTCTGTCGTTCTTTTTCTCGTTCTTCCTCTCACAATCCCAGATGTCAGCGCTTACGATTTACCACGCTCCACAGTCCCGGCTTTGTATCCCTGATCTACGCGAGGTAGAAGCGTTCGAGCCGTCACAATACCACGTAAACAACCGATGCACCCGAACAGATCCAACTCGACGACCCGACGACCGTGGCCCCACAGGCCCGCCCGGCCCGCCCGGCCCGCCAACCTCGCCGCGCACGCGCACTGCCGATTTAGATTGAAATCACGTGGGCCGCTCTGTCAAATTCCGGAAAGATCTGTGAAATCCCGCAGAGCAAGTTTGGCGCGGTTTGAGGCGCTCCGTGGAGCGGGCGTTGCCAGAGATCTACGAGCGGAAGATGACCAGCTCGAGCCAGATCTGCGAGCAGAATATGCGCGCTCCAAATGGAGCGCTTTTGGGGCGCTCGAGATCTGCGAACTGAATTCACCATATGTTCGGCGCATCGAGCACTTCACTCCCACGGAGATAGATGGCGCCCAAGCATGGGGTCTCTCCCAAACCGACCGCTCTAGTTGTTTCTCCCAGCGGTGGTCCCGCATTCCCTCGCTCACCGCTTCTTGTTGTACTCATGGTGGAAGAAACACATTTAGGTGATGCCTCTCTGTCCGACGCGGCGGCTACATTATGTTCGGCGCACTGAGCGCGCTTCACTCGCACGGGGATAGATGGCGCCCAAGTATGCAATCCCTCCCAAACCGACCTCTCCCGTTGTTGCTCCCAGCGGTGGTCCCGCCATTCCCTCGCTCACCACTTCTTGTTGTATCTCACCGCCGCCACGCCGCCACCAAGTCGCCAGAGTCTGTAAATTTGTGTTCTTTTCCATCTTCTTCTACGGGTTAAGGCTCACCTTCGTGCACGATGGTGGCACCTGTGATCGACACAGCACCAAAGCAAAACACGAGGCCAGCCACTGGCCGCACACTACCACCACACAGCGATAAAGGCGAGCACGCTACGCCACAGACACTGTGGCCGCCGAGGAGGGACCTCATACCCACGATGCTCATACTAGAGTTCCTGTATGCAGGCTCCCCAGGGGAGCCAGAGTTGCGCGTTCATCCCCGTAGCGCCGTCTTTCCTGCACGGCATGTTGATTTTGCTTGTCACGTGATATATACCTCAAGACCCTCACCACCAAAGAAGAAACACCTCCTCTTCACTAGGTCACCGATTGCCGGACACTCAGACAGAAGCCATATGATCCGTGATTCAGACAGATCCCAATGATTCAGACCAACCAGCCACCCTGAAGACCTCGCTTGAGGGCTGACCAGCATACCTAACCTCAGCGCCCTCCACGGCGGCGCGGAACTAACTACTCCTGGTTCGAGGCTAGCTCCGAACACGATCTCGTCGCTCGCCCCCGCGGGACGAGCGGCCAGAGTCATCACCTAAATGTATTTATTCCACCGTGGGTACAACATAAGGTGAAACGGAGTATAGGGAAGTTAAAATGAGCTGCGCTTCGGAGTTACAACACGTCAACCATTTTGTTTCTTAAAATTATTGTTGCCAGTCACCTTACGTTTTTGTCTGATACCGCCGAAAACGGGTGCCCATCTATCACAAATGTTAAAAACAAAATCCCGACAGAGCGAAGCAATTGCGCTTTAGCTTCCCGACGCCGTTTCAAAAGTTCAAGACGTCTGAATTTTGTTTTGTAATTGTAACGACTGCCAATTGCGTCTTCACTGCCCTAAGCACCAACATGGCGGCGTCCACAAGAATTTAAGATTTCTACCATGTTTTGTTTTTGTTTTGTTTTTTGTGATTTTTACTTTCGTGTTTAAACAAGTGTCTTCTTACTTACCCTTCCTTGTGTGATACCCGGACACGGGTCCTCAATTGATATAAATGAAATGAAATGAAATGAAAACGTGCCAATTTTAGTGCCACTACTTTACGAACCCTTGGGTACAACTTTCTGTGGAATTTGAGAAGTGAGGAGCGCGTACGCAGCTTGGGTCGGCGTTCAGGTTGCACGAGCGCACAGACGCATAGAGAGTTGACTCCCAAAAATAGGTTGCATTGGTTCGTTTTGTTGCGCGATCATTCGTGGTGCTTCAAACGGGAACTCCGGCGAAACTTTGATTGTCACTGATTGGCTCAGAATCGGTTCAACACAATAACACTAAACAGATCTGAACTAGTAACCCAAATTAGAAGTCATAATAATATTTATTTGACTCGAAGTTTTTAAAGTTTTAAATTTGGTCTGAGAGGCTTAGAGGCTCTACTGGCCACACTGGAAGCGTGACGTCATAAGTTGTAATATGGGACAATACGGGGACATTACAGCTTGTTCCCGACTGATCAGAGGAAGTTTGATAGTGTGAAATAAATGCTGATTAAGGTCACGCCAGCACAAAAATGAAGATAAGGAAACGTGGTCCTGGGTATTCCGAAAGTGTGTTCAACTCGGGTTGCCCCCCAAAAAAGGCGCTTTTCACGAGCTCGCACCTTTTCCACCATTGTACAGGAACGAAGTCGCCAGATCTGGAGTCTAAGTTAGCCTGGAGCTGGCTTCTAAAAGGAGACACCCAGTGAAATATTCGTCCAAGTCTCGTTCGTATCAAGAGCAAAAATAACAAACCGATACGAGTATTCTATGGGGTCGAACCAACGCAAATACGACACTTCGTAAATATCGGTAAAATAAAGAGAGAAAAAAATT
Source organism: Ixodes persulcatus (assembly GCA_013358835.2). Lineage (NCBI taxonomy): Eukaryota > Metazoa > Arthropoda > Arachnida > Ixodida > Ixodidae > Ixodes > Ixodes persulcatus. Next base: position 1,012,269 of record JABSTQ010009336.1, read on the forward strand.
AAGGCGGTTCGGATGCAGGTAATCGACGCAGGGTTGCCAACAATGGGGCGTTCCATAACAAAACGGCGGGGTTTTGTGTTGTGCAACTAGGACAGGGTCTGTCTCCTGCTTCGTATTGTGTTCCCCTTACGTAAAACGAAAAAAAGATTAAAAAAAGGCGTAAATCGTTTTGGTCCTGTTGGATTGTGACGAAAGCAGACGCTCGCTAAGGAGGGATTACAAAAGCGGCGTGAGTATTTTTTTTTTTTTGGTTTTGTGTCTGAGGGGAAAGGTCTAAGGGAGGGGAGGGGGGGGGACGGGTCACATCGTCCAAATTGACCTGTTACCCTATTTGGCAAATGAACACTCGTTACGCAAGAAACACACGGCTCGTTGAGAAGAATAATTGGGAACAATAGAACGCTTGTTGGCGCAAGCTACCACCCGGTATAGCCACTGCGATCGTTTCCATTTATACACTCGAGCTAATGTGGAAGATAAATCTAATCATCCAAGCCGACATCCTTCTCGCCAGTTTGACTAGGTACAAAAGTTGTTGAATATAAGCCACGATCTTTCTCTATTCTACTATAATGCAGTTTTCGCTACTTTGACTAGATAGCAATTCAAATGTACCCTTCAGTATTACGTGGAATAGTGCACAGATTGGGGTATTTCATTTGCACGAGCGTCTTGTTGTTTGTTTGTTTTTGATTCCGAAAACAAAACTTTTTTTTTGTCTGTTTGGTATATCACAGCTCGTGCTCGAAATCCGTAACATCTATGAGTTCTCTTTACCGTAACATCTATGAGTTCTCTTTACCCTCCTCGCGCCCACCGCTCTCGCTGTGACGCCTGCCTCTCTAACGCATCACGTGACGTCAGTACGTCACGTGATACTGAGACATCATCGTGGCTACATCCGCGGACACACTGCTCCTTCGTTAAAACAGGCTGCAGTCAGGATGACACACCTCCGGCATTTTCGAAGCATGTTTTTTTTTTTTCGTAGATAGGTATGCTTAGAATATGTCTTAAGACACTTTTTTTTTCTCGTATGATCGATGTGAAAAGGCCGGCATGCAAGGAACAAAAACGCACCTCAGACCGCATGATGCAGTGACAGCTTGAGCGCAACTTTAGAGACGACCCTATTGTACAGTGGTTCTCAAATGGGGTTCCGTGGACCCCAAAGGGTCCGCGAAGGCATTCCTAGGGGTCCGCGAAGCCCTGCATCATCAGTCAAGTCCGGCAATAAAAGTTGTCTTTTCTCAGGTCGAGAAGAAATGTTTCAGTTTTCGGACGAGTTTTCTCGTGTGTATGTCTATAAGAGAGGTCGACTTCACATTAGCCCTTAGTTTTATCCATTTAGTAAATAATTATCATAATAAAACTTTAGCTTTCTCTTTCCCTCACCACGAACGGAGTCCTCCATAATCTCCGCCGATCCAAAAGGGGTCCGCGAAACATCAATGGTTGAGAACCACTGCTATAGTAAATCAAAGTTAATATAGTGGCGGAGGGCTTGCCCCTTCAACTTAACTTATAATAATAATAATAATAATAATAATAATAATAGTACCTTTATTTTTTCCAACAAAAAATGTTGAAAAGGTGACACGGGAAAAAAGCTGTAAAGGAGGAGGAAGAGGAGGAATAACGCTCAAATTCCTCGATGTGCTTTTAAAACATTCACTCATTGCCTTAAAAGAAAAGGAAAAAAAAAAGGAGACGTCCGTTTAACCGCAGCGGTGCAACCAAACTAGCATTTAATCAATTTTTTTAATTGTTTCTATTTGCTTTTTATTTGGGCGGCCTGTCCTCTGGTCCTGTCCCTTGATCGCTTCGAGCCAAACTTCTCTCCCCCCCCCCCCCCCCCCCCGGGTCGCCCAATTTGGCCATTCGACGTTTCAATGGCGGCTGCGTGTACCGTTCCTCGTTTTCCCTTTTCAGGAATCGGCGCCTTTGAGAGGCTCCGAAAAGCCATCGGAAGTCAGTCGACTGTTGGACAGTCGGCAGCCAAGTATGTCGCGATCCTTGCAGAAAAAAAAAAACGGTAAACAAGATCCTAAATTTAAAAAAAAAGGCACCATGCAGGGAGAGCGCAGAAACTTGGAGCGACGTTCGTTCTGAATGGGAATCGTGTGGGAATCGTTCTGGCGTTCGACCTGCGCCGATATTCCGCCTTTTTGGTGTGTACATAGTGTGGTCAATTCAAAGGTCTTCGGTACAGGATGCTCTTTCACTCTCAATGAAATTTTATGGGGAAAACGGGAGCCCGACGTATTTTTCTTTGGTTTTCTTTTTAAGGTACCTAAACAAATCAAACATTTATCGGACATGCGGTTTGTGCCTTTGGTACCTGTAGTTGACTTTGAATACAATTTAGTGCAGTTACTGATAAAACTGTGTACTAGTTCGAGAGGGGGACGGGAAGGAGGGTGGAGGGAGCTTGTAAACGCATGACATCTCGGCAGCACGCAAAAAAGATTGGTGAGACTAAAGAGCCTAGGCCGAAGAGAGGGGGCAGCTGAAGCACTAGAGTCCGTTTGTAATATACAGGATGCGGCCGTAAAGACTGACATATTTGGCACGCCTTAAAACTTCGAATTCTAAACGTACATACCTAAAAATGGGCACGCGAGCCTAGGTTTGCAAGAAGTTCAATTTCCCTTTATATTGCTCAATTGTGAGGTGGTAAAATAGAGCTCGCTCCCACGTGGTCATTGTTCCTCGCCAGCCCCTACTATGAGTACTTGGCGTTTTTGCGTTTAGCGAATCACCCGGGAGCGGGCTCATGAAGTGGTGCGCAGACGACAAAGAGGCAGGTATAGGGCACGGGAAATACAGTGCGGCATCTCATTTCGCTTTAGTTTTAAGATTTCACTACCCACAAGTTCAGCTCTAAATAACACCAAAAAAAAAATTAGACATTAAACTTTTCGCGAAACTATGTTCGCGTGCCCAATTTTAGGTGTGGACATCTGGAATTCGAATTTTCGCAAGGCTTGCCAACTGTGTTAGTCCTTGCGCTCAGCGCCCTGTATAAAGAAGGACGCCATCGGCGCAGATTAGATGCACGTTCTCGTGCGTTCGCTGTCGCGTAGTAACAACTAATATAGCGGGGTGGCGGAGAGACAAAGCGAGGAAGAGAAGCTTCGCGGGCGATCGGCGCTTTCGCTTCCTTCTCGCAGCTTGTGTAGCATGAACCACGTGATTCCGATAGGGAAGATTGAATCACTCTCGAATCTGGGCACACTAGCTGAAACGAGAGGGGTGGTTTTGTTTGAAATTGTACACAGTGGGTCATTTTTGTTTGACTAAAAATATACACACATATATATATATATATATATATATATATATATATATATATATATATATATATATATATATATATATATATATATATATATATATATATATATATATATATGGTAGCCCCATTTCTGCAATGAACAAAAACCGATCTTAAAACTTTTTTTGAGAAACATTATTTTTCTCCAGAAAATTTTCAAAGTGGAGACTACGGCCCCTGTAGTCTCCACTTGTCGCTATGTCGCTGCGCCAAATGCGAGGCCCGGAGGAACACTGCTGTCGTCTGCTCGCCAAGAGTCGTCTGCTGCGAAATCAACCGACTTTGGATGAACGTTCACCGCCGCAACGTTGCCGTCCGCTATAATATATCGAGCTGTTCGGGAACTGTTCATGAGACAACCATACGCTCAATTTACCCGCGAATCTGTGCCGGGTGCAAATGCCATAAGCGGCGTTATGAGCGGAAGCGGTTGATTACAAGGCTGCAATTGTTCAAACGTCGTTTAAAAGTGTTGATACGAATTAGGTATCGTCGAAAAGTAGCCTGACTTCGTCTTTCCTCCGTGCCGTGTATCGTAGTGTCGATAGAGATGCAATCGTGCGAGTTGAATTACCGTTAAGAAAAAAAAAAGGAAATTAGAACTACTTTTTGTCGCGGGCGGCGCTGTTGCTGTGGAGGTGACAAGGCCTCTGAGTGTTGTCACGTGCCTTGCTCCGACGATTTGATTGGGTCATGGATGCCGCGGCCTCCACAGTTCGCGAAGTTATCGTGAAACGGAGTATAGGTGAAATGCTACGTTTAGGCTGCTTGATTTACGTGAAAGTTTTAGTTTCATACTGAAGTCGTGAATAGAAGTAATGTCTCGTATTTAAATCGTAATTGACTGCTTCTTTTTTTTTTTTCCTGAGCGAGATTTTAGTGACGTCGTAAACGACGTCATTCGCGCTTTGCGCATTACACTTAGCTCAACGATGCAAATTTAACCAGAAGGAAAAAGGGGGAGGAAAAAAAGAAAAGCAAAAATATTCGTGTTTGTCAACGTGATCGGTGCTTATCCTGTGTCGTCGGTGCTCTTCCGTAAGAAATCGGCAAAAACTGGCTTCTCTTGTTTTTTTGTTTTTGTATCAATTTTTTTTTTTTGATGGCGATTTGTATATTTACGTATTCTAGATGACGGAATGTATCTTTTTTTTTTTTTGTAGTTCTGATCGAAGGGAGCGTAAGCAGGTTACAAAAGCAACAAATAAACAAGTATGACCAAAAAGAAAAGAAACACAGCGGAACAGGAGAACATGAAACCATCTCCATTTTTCTTTTTGTTCTGTTTTGTTTTTTCTTTGAAAGTTCTAGAGTTTCTTGAATAAGCCCACCACATAAATTAGCTTTTTATTTGGGTATTTTTGTTTGTTTTATCTTACAAAGGAGTTCAAAAACTGGTGTTGCTGGTATGATCCGTGGCGTTTATATTAAAACAGGCTTGTTGTTTATCTTATTTCTAAAATTGCCTTTTTTCTATCTTTTTTTCGTTCTTATTTGTTCCAGTCGTTCATAGAAAAAAAAAAACATGAACATGTCCTAATCAATCAGTTTTATATTATTTTTTCTTTAGTATGGATTCCAAACAATCTGATTTTCGAGTGATAATGGCATTTGTCGTATTTATTTTGTCCCAATAAGCTGATTATAGTGTTCCATGAGACATTCGATTTTCCGTTTGAACAGCACCGTGAAGTGGCTCCCGATTAGTGTACTCTCGGCAGGATGCGTAGAATCACGTTATCGGTGGCACCACTTCATCTCTCGCACTGAAATTACCGCTTAACAAAGCGTTCTGTTATGACGGCAAAGCGAGCTCATTCTTCTCATTGAGATTATTGTGTTCGGCGACAATCAATCTCAAGAGCACTGTGGAGCGTTGTACTATTAGCAGGGTGCGAACGTTGGAAATTAAAATTAGTGGAGGACACTTAAGACTGCTGACGCGACGGAAAGCGAAAGCATTTTATAGTCCCGTGGGTGAAATGTTTTTGAGCAATGTTTCTACACGTATTAAAGTTATTTCTGCCCGTATTGTATTCGGTGTGTGTGTGTGTGTGTGTTTGCGTAATCGTTGGCCTGCTTCCTCGGCTGTGGCGTATTTGCGTGGGCGGCCACGTTTGCCTGCGGAAGCCGCCGTAGATGTTGACGCTGCTGCCGATGTCAAGGCCGTAGATGCAGACGTGGTCACCTCACAGTCCGTCGCACGAAGCACACAACGAGCACAGCCGAAGTTCGAAGTGCACCTTTTGCACACAGCGCTCCGGTCGAGTGTGAGCGTGAGTGGCGTGTGCTTGATGACGTATTTTATGGCCATCTTTCGGGCACAACGCCGCCGCCTTTTCGCAAAATGGGACAAGTAAAACTCTCGTCCTAAACAAAAAAGAAAAAAATTGTTTACGGAAGTTTCAGTACAGATTAAACACAATGTCGCCTTTGTGCTCTCAAGAGCCCTGCGCACAACTCGTGAGATTCCAAAGTTTGTCTAGGTTAGAATTTTGTGACCAAGGGGACATGGGGAGAAATGTTTTCCAACAGAAAATTCTTCTCTCCAGTGTGGAAATAGTCTTCGCGAGGTGGATGTGATCTTTGCTCTTTTTTTTTTGTCAGGGTTTTGTCATTTCGGAAATTTGGACACTTACAAAATTTACCAACACTTGTTATCAATCTACGGAATGAACTTTTTTTGACAACCTGAGAGAAATTTTAGCAGTAACTCTTACTCACAAGTTGTTTTGTTTTGTTTGTTTTTTAGCAATCGACGAACCTTAAGCACGAAACTGGCTGTTCTCTATACAAGGTTAGTATCTAAGGTACAAAAGTGTCACGAAACAAAATTACCTGAGCAAAAAGTTACAAACAAAAAACCTGAAATCCCTCCCTACGGTGTCCGTCTGTTAAAGGAAGGAGTCTGCTTGGCGCGACAGCCGACAGATGGCGGCACGTAAGATCGCAGGCGGTACACCTGGGCCGTGCCGCAGCCGTGTTATTGTCTGCAACCGGTACACGCCTCAAGCATTTCGCTTGCAATCTTACGTGCCGCCATCTGTCGACTGAGGTGGCAGACGCTGGTAGGGATTTCAGGACTTCTCGTTTCGAACTTTTTCCTCAGGTAAGTTTGTTCACTGAAATTTGTATACCCTTAATACACGCTCTTCGGCCACCTTTCTAATCAAAGAATTGATCAATAAGTTCACAAAGCGATTCCTGCGGTCATTTCAGACAGCCATCAATCCCTTTGACTCACACTTCATATATTTAGCATATCTCCCTGCATTGGTTTTTGTGGTTGGCCCGAGCAACAAGCTAATTATGGTTACGTTGCAAAAAGAATGTTATTATGATTATCATTAGCTGCAGCAGTTGTCGTATAATGTCCCTACCACCGTTACTAGTCCTGTTCAATTCGACTCCGGCGGTAACCACATTTAAAAAATTATGATTGTGGGTAATGAACAGTCTAGATTTTTTTGTGCTTTCTGGTAGACCATCAAATGTTGTTTGTTTGTTTTTTGTTTGTTTTTATAGGTAATGAATTACCAACTATATTATATTCGGTGGAATGTAGCCACAAAAAAAAAAAAAAACAACGAGCAATTTCGGTTACGTTTGTGTTGGCGACACCATTCCACACGAGCTTATGAGGCTGGGGAACTTCAGGTGCAGCCGTCGTTGATGGCTTTCCGTCTCAATCCAGCGAACCTGTCTCTTTCACGCCTAGCGTGCGCAGGGATACAAAATCAACGGGCGACGGATAATCCCCAGTTGGGACTGATGCCGGCTCGGATTAGTCGCTCTTAGACTTCTAGAAGTAGTGGCGATTGGTTCGCGTGATTCCCTCCTGGCACTTAGGCCGCCTCTCGGAGAGATCAGCGGCAACAAAACTTGTAACTCGCAGCACTGGTTTGTGTACACGATAGCGGTGTACACCGTCCTGTGGGTTCGGCCGATTAGTCCGAGTGGTACTTTAGTAAATCCGCCGCAAGGCGGAGGGTGTCGGGAACAGCTCTGGTGTTAGAGATATAACGTCCGTATTTGAGAACCAGGCACTGCATCTGATGATGGCAGCTTCTAGTTTCCTCATAAGCTAAGTTTAGTATTCAAGTGCTGTGTTTTCTCTAAGGAATGAATATAAAAAAACGCCTGTAAATGCACACGCCGAACGACAATTTAGTTACGTCGGTGGAAACTATTAAAGACAGCGAGTCATACTTGAAGCATGGCATACTTCTCCACTGAACTCGTAATCCCAAAATGTTGTCCGTTCGTCCCTCCATGATTTTCCACGGATACATTTAGCGGAGAAATTCGATTTTACGTGACCTGACTTCACCCGGTGCCGGGTCACGGGGTACGTCACGATATTACGCGACACCGTGACTTTGCGCCCTTGACGTCCGGCCACCTGACGTGACCTATGCCCCCAAATGTCGCCGCTACATTTCACGGGGGAAACTAACTGCGCATGATCTGATGTCACATGACTCGCGTCACGCCGTGACATCGTGGTATCACGTGGCAACCACGTCACGACGCCCATGACGTGACGTCACGAGACGCGGTCACGTGACCATTAAGCTGCAGTTCCAATGCTCGTATATATATCTTATACAAAAGACGTGGTGTTTGCTGCTGACATAATGACTAAATAATCTGCAATCACGCGTTTCAAGCATGCTCGAAGCCTAGGCTTCGAGCATGCTTGCTTGCTTTATACGAGTCTATGCTTCGAACAGGTGTGAAGGCATGTTTTTGTACGATCATTGTGACACCATCATATAAGAGTGAAACGCACCTGAAACGCGCGTTTGCATCTGCAAACCGTCCTTTGTGTAATAGGGACTTTTAGCATACCGTTACCGTGTTCCACGTACTAGAGCCTTAAAAGCATATGTTTCAAAGGCTGCGGGCTACGGTAGTGAGGTACGCGGAACACAGTGACGGTTTGCTAAAAGTCCCCTTATGTGTTAGCTGCATGACCGTGGATTTAGACGTTAAAGAGCGTCTGAAAGCGACCGATCGAAGCAGGAAATGCGTCACATCCGTTCGCCAAATGTATACCGTGCACACTTAACCACGTCACGAATCGCGTGCGGAAATTCCCACGTTACTATACGTGAATCCGTCGAGGTTTGAAGCAACGAAAACATTCCCGTCCGTAACAACCTCAAAAAAAAGGGCAAGGAAGAAGTCAATATTTCTTTTTTTTTTTTTTTTCTAGTTTCTTTGTCCTAAATCAAAACACGCAGAAGAGGATCATTCTTTCGGCTGAGGATGGACGGGAGGGGCTTGGGGAGCGGTAGTGTTTGGGTCGGCTTGATTAAGTCAGATCTGGCGAGATGCACATTCATCCTGGCAACCTAATTATCCCTCAACGCTGGCTAGTTTCGGTTTTTTTTCTTCTCCGCCGTTTGTTTTCTTTTCATTTTCCTTTATTTATTATTTACTTTTACTTTTCCGCATCTCGCGATTCCAACATTCTCTAGGAGGGGAAAGTGGAAAGAGGGTTACGGCGTTCACCCGCAACGCATAAACTACGGTGCGGGAGGATTTTGACTCGGATGGGGGAGAACGACGAACCTCCGTTGTTTAATATCCCGGATAATCTGGTTTTAGCTTACCCTTAATTAAGGGTCATCACATTAGTTGCTGCGGTTGTTTTCTTTTTTTTTTCTGTGTTTTCTTTTTGACTTCATTTATACTTTGTTCTGCTATGACCCACGTGGCGTATCGCTGGTCTGCGGATGCGGGTGTACGAATGAATAATCGCGGCAATCGTTACTTAAAGAGGGTAATGAGGCTCCGTGACCCGATAGCCGGCTTTGCTGTGCCGGAAAGCCAGCCTTTCGGTAGGGTGGGTCTTGTCTGCTTGGCTGTTGCGACGGGGCAGTGGGAGAAAAAGAGGCGGGGTTGCGAAAGGCTACTCGGTAAGTTTCAATCAGAAGATGTTTTGACGTTCTTATATGCTCGTAAGATTCTATTTATTTTCTATTTTATGCGTACTTTTTTATTATTTGAAGATCGGGTGGCTTCTGGAGAGAAGACCGTGCAGGTTGTAATGGGAAATTTTCGTTTCCATTTAGGTGAGGGCTGTCTTGTGTGTTCTTTGTACACGTAATTGTTGCCCCGGTTTGTTTCTTACTAATATGATTGTGATATTATAATATTTTTTTTAAATATAAACTTGACTTTGAATTTTTTTTTGTCCATATATATATGTACACTTTCGGGGCTAAAAACAATTAAAAGTTTTTTTTTTTTTTTAAGTGTTATAATCTCGCTGTAAACTGTGATTGGTGGTGCCATAAAAAAAAAACATGTCTTTGGCGTGCACATGCTGATATAATGTAAATGCACTCAGATCGCCCCAAAGATAATGGTATTGCGAATAACTTGATTATTCGCAATATTTATTCGCAATACTTATCATATGCCTTATCAGGGTCCGAACTGGACCCTGATAAGGCTTATGAAAACTTTGTAGTTAAAATAGGAGGACATTATGACTCAGCGTTTCCTCTAGTTCATTACAAGAAGCACAGTAAATCCAAGAAACCATGGATTACCACCAAATTATACAAGAGAATAACAAAAAGAAACAGGCTCTTTGTTAAGTTTATAAAAACTAAAGACATCGAAGTCCCAGCCGATACAGAAAAGTGCGCAATAAACTAGCTGCAGATCTAAAGAAAGCAAAAATCAGGTATCACACAAATAAATTTTGATCTGTCCAAAAATAGCCGTGAAAAAAATATGGAGTATAGCTTAAGAACTATTATCGTCAGTTCCCAAAGTCATTCCAAACGAACTCACAATTGAAGGTCAGACCTATTCGCACGAGTCATTGGCTGAGAAGTTTAATTCCCATTTTTTGACTGCTGGCGCTAGTGCTCCTTCAAGAACTCACAGCGATTTCTATGAAACTTTTATTAATATGAATCAAACAAACTCTTTTTTCTATGGCACCAACCACTGACAGTGAGATCAGAAACATAATTATCTGATTAAAAAACAACACCGCGTCAGGCTTTGACGATTTGACTGCTCCCATCAAAGCAATAAACGACCTGATATGTTATCCTTTTTGCGCATATATGAAATAGAATCCTTGAAACAGACATATTTACTCATAAAATTAAAAAAGCTAGGGTATGTGTCATACACAAAAGAGGTGCACTAAATAATCTAAATAACTATCGGCCAATTTCGATACTGCCATTATTTTCAAAAGTTGCTGAAAAAGTGATAAACAGTAGGTTTTCTAGATATTTGTTTGGCATAAATATCATAACGCCTTGTCAATATGGATTTCTGAAAAACAAAATCCACAGAATCGGCTTTGTTGAACATAAAGGAAAAAATAATAGGTAATATGGAGTCTTGCCTTTACTACACTCGATATGTTTTTAGACTTTCGCAAAGCGTTCGATTCTATAAAGCATGACATTCTTATAGGAAAATTACCACGGTATGGAGTGAGGGGAATAGTTCTTAACTTTATCAAAAACTATTTATTCGATACAACTTAATTTACTGTTTTGAATGGTTTTATATCGCAGATTTCCCGCATACAGTACAGTGTTCCACAAGGTTCCATCCTTGGACCTTTAGTTATTCCCAATATATAGAGATAATATTGTTAACGTGCCGCTTATTATACTGTATGCTGACGATACTAACGTGTTCTTTTCCGGTGATAATCTGCAAGAGCTTGAAGAAACTGCAATTAGCTGGCTTAATGTATGGATAGAGTCTAATCAGCTGAAATTAAACACAAGGAAAACAAAATATGTAATATTTAGATCAAAGAACAAACCGTTACAGCATAAACCACATATCTACTTTCTACATTCAACAATAGAGTCTACTACGGCAGACAAATTTCGTGGAGTATGGTTTGAGGAGTTTTTAGGTTGGACAAATCATGTAAATAACCTAAGATGTAACATCTCACGTTCAATTGGAATGCTGCGCAAACTAATAGAATTACTACCAAAGTGGCTCAAACTACAACTGTACTACGTTATTGTATGCTATCGTTTACAATATTGTCTTTTAGTGTGGGACACAACAACGAAAACAAACACTGAGAAAATATCCCTTTCACAAAAGAAAACTGTAAGAATCATTGACAATTTATGCTACATCGAACATACAGCACTCTCATTCGAAAAATACAAGTTACTACCAATAGAACTTGTCCTCTCTTATAAATTGGCGATCATACTTTTTGATCCGATCATGCATGATGAGACACATTTCTTTCATACTTATCCTCATAAACCCGCGGAATACGATCTCAGGCGTACCAATTATACAAAACCAAATGTTAGAACTAACTATGGAACTCAAAAACTAGATTACCAAATTCCTAACCTACTAAATAAACACCCAGGCATTGTACGAATAGCACAGCAGTGTAGAGTAATCCACGCGTTCAGGAAAAAAGTCAAAACATATTTCCTTGAGGCTGATCGCCTACCTTAAATTATTGTAAGAAAATGTAACTTTTATCTGTGCTTGTTGCAAATGTAGTGCGTTCAATACGTCTTTCTTTCATGGTGTTATGAAGTGTTCTGATGTGTTAATGTTCAGACGTGCGTTGGATGTTATTGTTGATAATGACGATTTTAATGTCAATGAATGCAGTTTTCTCTTGTTTTTGTTCCTGATTTTTTTATGGTTTGTTTCTATTTTTTGGTTTCTATTGTGACGCATTGCTTATGATCATATATTTATATGGATGATATTAATCGGAATGGTTTACTGATGTCTATGTTTATTTCAATTTTGTTGCCTAATTATTGTATCCTGTTTCTGTTGACTGCTATAAAGGGGGGGGGGGGGGCTGGCGGTCATGTCAGAAGGCTTTTTTGCCTTCTTTTGCTGCAGCCCCCCAGACACATGTATGACACATGTATGTCTGAAATAAACTATTCTATTCTAAAACTTCTGTCAATTTGATCCACTTAATTTATTTTCATGGGCTAAAGAATGCTCTGCTTTAAATTGTACCTTCCGGCTTCAAAACAATTTCTACAACATAAGACGACTTAGCTGCAACTTACCCGAACAAACAACGTTTTGATTGTTCATCTACGTAAAATATCTATTGTTTTGCCCTCAACGTAAAATGACGCGCCATTATTCATGGTGGCGCGTCATTTTATGGGGTCATGCTTGAAAATGGCGGAAGTATCACCAAACGTTTCTTATCCGTACTAAGTGAACTGATTTTTCTGTACTCTTCACGTAGTCGCGTGCTTTCGGCATTAATGCAAGATGTCATTCTAGAACTGGCAGTCCTACTAAACAGGAAGACCACCTTGCTGTAGTTTTTTGTATTTTTTTATTATTGAAGCGATATTTTGTTTTAAAACACTCCGGGGAAACAGGACCACTCGGTTTCACTAGCCCGAATGCCGCCAACGTTACGACATGAGGTCAGTCAAGCAGCCCCAAAAGTGCATCGTCGTGGCGCGCGTTGTCCATGTGGGTTTTGCGACTACGGCTAAAACTGTCACGTATAAACATATCACGCATAAAACAATCACGCATAGAACTATCCCGCATAAAACAATCACGCACAAAAACTATCACGCAAAAAACCATCACGCAAAAAACCATCACGCATAAAACTATCACGCATTAAACTATCGCGCATAAAACTATCACGCATAAAAGTATCACACATAAAACCATCACCCAGAAAACTATCACGCATAAAACCATTACGCGTAAAACTATGACGTATATCACGTATAAAACAACGCAAAATCGCGCCGCATATAATGTGCATGATTGGTTTTAGTCAGTGATGGCAAACATACACCGCGGCGATGAGCGCCGTGGCAGTGCATTTTTGGCCCTGTTTAATTGAACCCATCAGATCGCTGCCTTGTCTGCGGTCGAACTGGAGGTGAAACGAAGTGTAAAGGCACTTTATAAGAAATTCCGCCTGGTTTCCTTCGCTCACCAACATGAAAGATTAAGTCGATTGTTCCATTAACTCCGATAACGATACCCAATACTTCGCCCGCGCCTTTGCACGGTAATATTGTTACTGGGTTTCGATATCGAAGCTATTGAACTCCCTTTTTTGGATTGGTTCTATGATCTAAAAAATATTCGCGACGAGCAACGAATTGTTAGCTCCAAATGGACGCCACGAAAAACCGCGTCTCTTCTAAAATTTGCATTTTGAAATTGACCAGCCTGCTTTTCACTTGACATGCGTGACGCAGCCTCACAATGAATTGTGTCTGCAAAGCATTTTTTTGTTTGTTTTATGTTTAGACAATATATAAGGCATACCCTGCCACAATAACCACTAAGGGTTTTGGAAACAAATAATCAAAAAAGCATAGCTAATCTTTTTTCGTATTCATTTTTTTTTTTTTTTGTAAATACTCTGTTAGAAGTGCTTGCCACATTTACTTCGGGCAGTCAAGTCACGGAGGTCATAAAGCAAAAGTAATGGGACAATAAAAATTGATGTTAAATTTTTTTTTTGTTTACACGACTACTGAGAATATACTTGACGCCGACCACTCACCCAAAGTGATACGAGTCAAAACGTGTTCCATATGTATACATTTTAAAATCTCCAGAGCTGCATGAAAATAAAAGGCATTGGTAGGTAAGGGATTGCATATCGACGTGAGTTGGTTTAAGGCGCAGCCAGTGAATGCAGAGACAAGGTCAATATCTCGAAACTACCGCTTTACTCGTGTTCCTCGGTTCCGTGTTGTTGGTTTTCATTTTGTTGAGCCATTCTTCCTGATACGTAAAGATGGGGAGAAAGGAAGCATGACAAAACGCGAGCGTTGCATCTTTCTTTCTGTTTCCCCTTAACGAATAAATATAAAGTTTAAAAGAAAAATGAAGGAGAAGTTTCTAAATTGACCACCTCGCCTGCGTGCGCTGACCGCGTCACCAGTAGGGATGTCAGTAACTTCGCTGAAACCTGAGTTTCCGACGCCGAACATACAAACTTGATAGCAAAATTCGACCAAGCTGTACATTTTTCTCAGACTTACTATGGTGCCTGGTGTGCGTCTCCGACTGGCGTGCTTAGCGTCCCATGCCGCCCATATGTCAAAAGCGGTCTCGAACTAGCAACAAACGACGTCAGAGAAGCCGAAGTGTCATGCTGTTGCATGTCGCGATCCTGGCGGTCGGTCGCAGCCGAGCTTCCCGACCAGGCCGAAGGGAAGTTACACGCCTTGGCAGCGCGATTCTCACTAAGGCGTAAAATTTGCGCAGTCATGAATGTGGGCGCACGCGCGGCGTCGATGTTCGCGTAGAAGAAGGGCTTTATTGCGCATGTTTAGAAAACGATTCACAACCCAGTAGATAAACGTGGTGGAGGGCGCTGATCGGCACTACAACCAACGACGTTGCGGCGTTGATCGATAAAAATAGCAGCAAAGCCAATCACGATGCAAAAAGAGGCGTGAAGGTAAGATTGGCAGCGACCTTTATTTTTGGAATTCCTCTGATTAGAGTACAGCGTGGACAAAAGTCTGATCATCCGCATCCGATCCGCACCTTCAGACTTTCTATCCGCAACCAAACCGCACCCGCAAATGTTCTTAAAAGACGAGGGTAGAAAGTTGGGCAAGTTGGTGATATCATAATGATTAAAAAGTGTTTGTGTTGTTACCGGTGATATATACCGAGCTGCAACGGAAATAAAGTTCAGTTGTAAGTAGCGCTGTGTCTGTGTCTTCTTCTCTGCCCGTCGTCTTGGTGCGCTTTTTAATCATTACGCTTTTAAAATGTATCCGCATCCGAACCGTATCCGCCAAATTCGGAACCGCACGCGACCTGCAATCCGCGCATTCATGTTACATCGTCAAATCAAACCTGGATTTAAAAAAAAAAAGTGTCTGGAGGGTGTGTGCACGCCGTTTGCTTATCTTTGTACAAGTACTCTTTGAGTACAAACATGGTGAAAGTCATTTTATTGTTGTTGTTTTTTTGTTGTTGTGTTATCGTATTTGTATCATAAGCGATCATCCTTCCAGAGACACTTCGCGTCGCTTGAAAGATGATTCTATGTATAGTTATGAGGTCGTCCTGCGTGTCGTCGACATTCTGCTCAGCAGATGCGCTCAAATAAAAGAACATTTAATTTTTTACCGCTCACTTTAAGCGGACGCGTATTTTCAAAACGTGAAACTTGATTAAAGTACAAACTAATAAAATATTGCAATTTTCTTAAGGTCAAACAATAAAAAAAAATAGTGGGAGAGTAAAGGCGGTCACTCGCCGTAGCGAAGAACTCGAACATGCGTGGCAAGACGCGAGTACATCACAAGGAAAATATCACAATGACGGCAACACCTCCTAACGATTGCGATTTGAAAAGTGACCCCGAACTGCGTGCTCCAAACCACAAAAAAAAAAAACGAACACCACGTCTTACTTGTTGAAAAGGCTTCTGCTTGTTGCTTCTACGTTTTTGGTTTTCTTTGCCAAGAAAAACATTTTCCGCTCTTTCTCTTCCAACAAGAACACGCTTTCCGAGGGCGATTGATGCTGAATTTTGTTTTTGTACTTTTTCTAGGGACAACATTTTTAGATAGATATTGCTCGAAAGCGATCTTTGGCGAGAATCAGATCTCTCTTGGCGTAAAGAACAATTTTATTCACGATTGGCTTCAAGACAGTAAGTTCGCTCCCGTGGAACATTCCATGGCGCACTTTATAGTATCACTATATTTATTCACTGCACACTTTGAAGTCACACACGTTTATGGGCCGCCTCGGCAAAAATGTAGATCCGGACTCGCGGATATCCGCATCCGATTCGCATCCTAAGCCCCTAGAGCATTTGCACCCGATCCGCAATCCGCCAAGTCTGATTCGTTCACCTGACTCATATATATATATGAGTCAGGTGACGTTAACTCACGTGACGTTAATTCTCCCGAGCGGGGAAACTGAATTCGTGTGTAGGTAACGCAATTTTTCCTTTGTAATACTCCCCCCCCCCCTCCTCCAGTGAAGATATTTGAATGGGTTAATAATAGATTAGATCTGAGCATCGCGTGAGCATTTGATTTGAACTCGTTCTAATCAAGTGCCCGACAAGCATTCGGCTAGCGTGCGTTCGATCGCTGCAATAACGACAATAGCCGAACTATAACAATGTCTAGAACTCAGAGCGCGTCCTGTGCCTTGCCAACCCCAGCGCGTGGTATGATCAACATTGGCGGCATATAATCGGCTCCAGATCACGTGGCCGCTTGTTCTGTCTGCGAGTTGAGGGGGTGATCAAACGCTGCTCGTTTTTCTTTCATATTTTTTTCTGCCACTTCTATCGCGTGTGGTGAAGAACTGTAAGCACTTGCGCAACCCGTAAGATGCAACACAGCGACAGTTGAGGTGTGACGTCGGGGCCGCTGAGGTGTCATTTCGGAGCAGATGGACTGAATGATCGGTAAAGGCGCAAATGCGCACCATAGAGTCCGCGTAGGCGTTTCGTATAAAACCGAGTAACACGCCGGACGAAAATTCCGTAGCGTTTTGGAACCAACGAGGGTGTATAAAGTAGAGAGCATTTCAGCTGTCTGTGAAAAAGGGGAACTTTGTTTTTGTACGTCACTTGGGTACAAATAGTCACCGCGTGCTGAACGAAAAGCGCCGAAGAAACAAGGACAAGGAAGTAGTCTGTAGACAAGACGCAGTGCACTCTCAAATGAGGGTTTATTGAAACAACACAGACTATAATACAATCTTTCTGGCTATTTACGGTCAGAAAATAAAACTCTGTTTCTGTCCGGTGCATTGACGGGGCATTAACGCGCTCTCTTTCCCCTTGATTTCTGATACAGGGTGCATCGTAAATTCTTAAGTCCTTTTTTTCTGCGTATCTGCCGAGAATTGTTTGTTCGCGCTAATTCTGGGTCACATGGGCACTTATTTAAGTGCATGGGCGTACCAACCGGGGGGGCAAGGGGGGCGCTGGCCCCCCCCAGTTCTCAGAGGGGGGGGGGGGGGGCAAGGCATGTGTTTTGCCCCCCCCCTGAAACAGCCGCCACCGGGCAGGGCAAACATTGGCCGGCAGCGCTCAGGGGATACCAAGGGCACCGCCCACCGGCCCGGGGGGGAGGGGGCGATCTGGTTTGCCCCCCCCCCCCACACTCAAAAGCAAGTTGTCCTGTCCAAGTGCACTGCCGGATTGCCCGGAGGTCTCCGTTTTACTGACCATGCATGTTATCTCGCTACCACGCATGACCATGCATGTTATATGGCTTGCTTCTTATCTTGTGATCGCCAACGGCCCGTGGAATGTTTTGGCAGAGTGCCGAAATCAGCCCGCGTCGATATGAAGCGCGGTAGACGGCGCGAAACCGCGAAGTGTCCCACCAAACAGCTACCGCTGTGAAAAGGTCATTAAGGTCAGGGATTCGTTCGAAGCGGTATTCGCGCAAAGTACAAAAGAATCGTTGCATCGCCCCTTTATGTGGCCAGTGACCATATACAATGTCGCAAAAATCGAGAAAGACATCGCGTGGAAAGCAAGTCATGGCTCCCCCCAAAGTTTCCGCTTCGCAGCGCCACGCTCTCGACTCTTGACTTCCGGACCGCCCGGCGCTTGTTGATGTTGCCGCCGCCGGCGGCGGTGGCGGCGTCGTCGAAGGGAGAGGCGTGCAGAAATCAGTAAACCAGTCACAGATCCGAGCGCGGCTAATAAAACTGCGCCCCGACCTCGGCGTCGTCGGCCAGTAAAGCTGTCGATGGGAAAAACTACGAGCCGGGTTGGCTTCGCGATGGGATCGCTGTCTTTTGGTCGTCGCTGCTCTCCGGAGCAAGCGATTTCCGGTGCAGTTGCCCGTGTATATACACCGGACGAAAAAGATGAGCCAAGTTCAGAGCCTCTAAAAAAACTAACATTCTGCCGAATCTTTTTTTTTTTACATTTTTATTGCTCTTTAGATTGTGTATTTTAGGGGGAGGGGCTAAAAAAGCTAGACTTATTTTTACGAATTGGTGTTTGTTTCGTTTTGCCCGTTCGAGTTTCAGTCGCCTTCAAAGTACTTTACACCTGGTGCAGTGCACTTGTCAAGAGGTGTTTTTTTTTTAATGCTCAAAACAGCCTTTAAACTCGTCGATTTTGTGGACTTCTAGTGCTTCTGCCGGTTTAATTTCACCTCTTTCAGATCGGCAAATCGTTTTCCTTTAAAAACGTTTTTTATTCAATCGGAGAAAGGAAGAAAAAAAAAGGTGACACGAATTGAGGTTCGGTGAGTATAGGGAGGGGAGGGGGAGGATGGGTTATTTCGCTTTTGGGCAAAACATCCCAAACTTTCTTGGACATCAATGGCTGGGTGCGTGCGTTAAAATTAGAATTTCCTCTGAACAACACCACACATTGCTATGTATGCATGAAATATTTTAGATGACATTCATAAGAATATCAATAAGAAGTAAATAAACTTTTGGACGCGTATAGCTTTATTACACGGCTCTACATTTTTATTAATGAATTTTAGAAGCTACATTCACAAAATTGTCAATTTCAGTTTTTCTTGACAAAAGATGGTAATGTTCCCAAGAACCGTACTTGCCTGGGTACCATAGAACGCGAATCAATTATAATCTTTACATTTCCTCGAAAACGTTTTATTCCACCGAATGTCCCAGAAAGTTGGCCACGACTGCTGAACACTCAGCGAGGTGTGGGCGGGGGCATTGTCATGGTAGATGAGCCAGCCTCCGGTTTGCCAAAGCTTGGGTGCTCATTCTGCCCACACCTCCCTAAATGATCAGGATTTTTTTTATTATTATTATTATCGAAATTGGAATGTTTTTTTTTGTTTTTTTTTCCACTCTTCATCTTCACTTTACCCCCTGCCCATGTGACCTTTCTTGTTTTGTTTCCTCGGATAAAAAAAAAGTTTTCAAAGAAAAACGGTTTGCCAATGTGCCACACCGTTTCCCATTGCGATCAGTCAAATTTATAAGGAACACGTGAACGGTGTTTTAGGTGGTGGGAATGCTATTCATGGTGGCGGCTGAAAAACTGCTTCCCCATGCAGCGCTCAATGAAATAGCCCTAGCAGGGGAGGTCGCCCCCTCGGGGCTGAAAGAGCGTCTCGTCCGAGGACAAGGCAGCAATACGTTTCCCTGTCGGTTGATCCACGCTTTTGTGGTCAAAACCCCCTTCACACGACGAATCTGCGATGCGTGGCTGACGGCCGAAATCTCTATAGTTAACGGGCGGCGCGTTTTTTGTAGAAACTTCAAACACCCACTGAACCAGTCATCCCGTCACTGGCAGTTTCGGCACTCCTATATGTTTGCACCCTCGTGCGAAACGTAGTCGATATGTGTAGATCGGTCGGACAGCGCTGGGCGCTATCCCCGTTCCGTATAGTGTCGTCCTTAACACTGTCTTCCAAATCAGACTTTGTTTTTGTCCCACGAAAGTACGTGTTTGTGAACGAAAAAGTACAACGGAGGGCTACTGGGCTCTTTATAGTACTCACAGAGAGAACGTGGCGGGTAAGCCGTGGTTCTATAGTGCTCATACATCATCCAAAAGACAACCTGCAGACATGCACGAAGCATACATATGTATAAAGCGAACAGGGTTTCTAACATGCGTGACGCGATGTCCGCTAACACTTCCGTCATCACGTCTGCGGCCAACACTGCGTCTTTCGCGTGACGCCTAGTCCCACTAGAGCGACAAACGGAAACAAGCGACACCGACGACGTATAACCACCCCCTGACGCGTGCATCATGCCCGCGATGGCATGCCTTTGGCAGGCTTGCGGTCTCCCGGTGCTCGATAAGTATATACGTGAGGCACGAATAATTGCAAAGCATGCCTAGGATATACCTTGGCGTGCATGCTTAACGAGTTTGAGGCTCGTCGGTGTTGTTTGTCATTTCTGTTTGTCGCTCTAGTGTGGGCACGAGCGGTGTGGCTGCGGCTGTAGGGAGGGAGGCGTGCAGCTATCTTGCATCCCACGCGAGCTTTCGACCTTCGGTAACGCTTGGGGCACCCGTCTCGTCGATCTCGAGCAACCACACGGAACCAGTTGCATGGCGGAAGGCAACTAGCACGTGCCAGAGGTCGGGCATTCGAAAAACACGCCCTGCCATTTTCATTTTGCCAGTGACCATAAAAAGGCGTACTACTTGCTATATCGGGAAACGGTGTTGATTTTGTTAACAGGCTCTGACAAAAGTGTCGTCATATGTGCTATATACTACTTGGGTCTGTTTCGTTCATTGCGGGCGCTCATCAGCGCCAAGAGTGTTTGTTAGCACGACCACGCGTGCTACGGTTTCAAGCTTTGGTAAAAAGTCCTACTACATACAAATATCACTTCGCCAAATAAGCACGACGCGTGAAACAGGCTTTGCCGCGCGTAGCCCGAACAGCACACGAACCGAGCTGACGGGCCGAGGGATCGAAGATCTGCGCGGCCTGTCCCGGTCTGTCCTACCCGTGACGTCACAAACGACGATGATGATGATGATAGCTAGAGAAGCAGCCCTTTTAGTTTGCGCGCGCCGCCAATACAGTAGGTCAGCTACGGAGCTGCCCATAGACGCCGCTTGCACGAGTCTCTCTCCCCACGGCTTGCCGCCCGTTGTTCGACGCGCCGCCATGTTTGTTTACGCTGACGACATGGCACTTCAGGGGTGCTGCGCTTTTTTGCGACACTAACTTTTTTTTTTCTTTTTATAGAAACTTTCGCGCATATCGTAGTGCAAGAAAATCAGAAACGCATAGTCACGAAGCTCCAAGAGCAACACCGATGCCAAGAGAAAAGAGAACATCTTGCTTTATGCGCAGCCCTTCTTTTCAACGAGAACCTGCGTTTGAGATTATTATTTCCCATTTTTACCGCTGGGGGCTGGGATTTGTTTCGAAGCACAGTGTCTTGATGGCCTCTCACCGTACTCCTTCGAACACACAGTTTTGAAACGAAAATTTAGATGGCGCTTCAAACGACGGCAGATTAAAGCACTGGATAAATTTTCGATCCAGTGCTTTACGGCAGATGCACTAAAGGGTTTGAGGGAGGGTACCCCCTTTCACTGGAGGTTCACGACTGAGGTAATCTAGTCACGTGGCGGCCGCCATGTTGAATTCTGACGTATAGCTGAGTCTGGATAAAAATAGCAAATCCCCTTATTTGCCCATTGGAAGGTGCTACATCAAGGAGTTTGTGCCAATATTTTGACTCTTTTCTTGACTTCCCTTTTTTATTGTAGCAATGCTTAAACCATTTACTTTGGTTTTGGTCGCCCAACCCAACTACGTCATATTTCAACATGGCAACCGTCACAGGAAAACGGTTTATAGATGCTCTCTTCACTGACAACTTAATCCGCGTCACGTGACGGCACACTCATTAAGGCGAAAGCACAGCGATCCTCGTCGTTCCCCCGAGACAAGGCGCCATGTTACGATGATGAAGCAGTGGGAGCACCGACTTGTCGCCTGTCTCCGTCCCCCAGCTTGTCGTCACGTCGAGGTTAGGATTGGCTGGTGGGCGCCGTCTGCTCACTCGCGCCGGCTTCCTTCCTCGTTTCAATTTCCGGTTCCGGTTTCGGTCGAGTGGAAAGGAGAAGAGCGCGAACGTTTGGTGGGAACATCGCAGCACACCTCCTCCTCCTCATCATGTCTCTCTCTCTTTCCGTCTCTCCTTCTGGACGTTAAAAAGAAGAGAGTTGGAGAGAGAAATAATAAGGGCGGCAGAAATGAGCGACCTACAAGTTACAACCAACGCATGTCTCTGTTCGTTCGCGGATGTGTGAGCTTGCGTGTGTGGGTGTCTTTGTGCCTGCCCGTGAGACGATATGTCTGAAATAAGAGTTGTGGCGCGGGCTAGCTGGTGAACGTTCATACTTAAAAATAAGCCGAGACAGTGGAAGTTTTGTGTTTGTCCCTTCCTTTTCACTTTCTCAATTTTTTGTTTTGTTTTTAGTATGACGTTGTGTGTCGTGCTTTCGGGTCTGCGTTTGCGTGTGCGGGCACGTCATTTTGTGACGTGTTCACACACGCAAACCAGCTTCCTAGTTACACGTCGTCGAAGCTATAGTAGCCTAGGGCTACTCTCTTCGACGCGTGTTTTGGCTATGCGCTACGTGGTATTTACTAGTGCCCATAGCTTAGCGTAGAGTCACAAAATGTGATACGCTTCGGGCATCGGCAACCCGTTTCCTGATTTATGCGTGGGCTTCGCAATCTTGGATATCAGTGCAGAACGGACGACCTTGGCGAACGTTACGATTCGCAAATGCGGCTAGCTTAAATTCAAATACGGTGCCGCCAGGAAGCTCGAGCGAGAATGTTTTGCTTTCTCACGGACCGTTTTAAATTTTTCGGGAGACAAAAACCGTTTCCCATGATTTTAGATAAACACTCAGATCACTGGTAACAATGATTGTAAGCCTCAAGACGGGTCGGTGCACGAGCTACTGCGGGTTATACAGTGTAGAACCATTAGCGTCCATCCACTCATCTATATTCATGGGTGAAGTGTCGCTATTTCGATATGGAGGCTATTTACTGGCTCTATAGTATTCACTAGCTGCTATAAACCAACACGTTCGTGTGACGTCACACCGGTGCGGTGGCACTGTTGTCGCTCCTGCGCATGCGCAGAAGCTTCCTTTCGCGCACGTGCAGTGCCCACACCTGTTGTGGGCAAACGCTGACTTTTCTGTAAACAGTGTGACGGCCTATAACTGAACGCATGCTGACAAAGAGTTCAGAAGTTGCTTTCACAGCCTGCATTTATCGTCGCCTTTGTCGTTTCGAGCAGACAAGCTTGCGCTGTGGACAGCTCACTCAAATATGACGTCCAGTGAGTATACATTCGTGCGGGTGTGAGTGTGAGTGTGTACACCGCTCAGCACGAACACGACTTCCGCACTTTTATTGTCGTTTCTCTTTGAAAGGGTACCGGCGGGCGTTCAAATTTACTACTTATAGGTAAGCTGTACAACAAAACTGTAAACAACAACAACGAATTTGCCACTTATAGGTAATTATGGGTAAAAAGAGCCCTTTCCACCTAGACAGTCCTTCAATACTGAGAGAACAAACAGAAAATGACCGGCGGTGGCTTGTTCGCGCTAAGAGTGTCGCGTAGTGTAGGCGTGTACGAAAGGCGCTCGAGATGGGCCCCGAAACCTCGTCAATGCGCAGCGCAAGTTCGTCTGCTCCTTGAGCAGGAGTGGCTGTGACGTCAGAACGACGCCGAGCTCTGATTGGCTACAATTGTAAAAATAGTGGGTAGACCTCAAGGCAGCTAGTATTGAGGTCTACCCACTATCAGAGCCAATCAGAGCTCGGCGTTCTGACGTCAGTGCAACCCCTGCGCAAGAAGCAGACGAACTTGCTCTCCGCACACCCGGAGTACCGGGTATCGTCACCAGAGGTATCGGAACGATACACTAAGAGCTTACTCCATAATAACGGCTATAGCTCTAAACTTCTCGGTTTTCCCGATTTTTACAAGAAAAAAAAAACCGTTTCGGCGGTCACTTTTCGGGGTTTATCGGTTATACACCGAAGATACGGGACCCTATTGATTTCACGGGTTGTTTCGTTTCGGGACCAGCAGTAGACGCGTCCACCGAACGAAGCAGACTCGCGAGACCGGCCTGGCTTTGCGGGGGGGGGGGGCGGCGGGCGACCTTTTTGCCGGCGGCCCTCCCCCTTGAACAACGTCGTCTTGGCGTGATTCTCGATTCGACGGGAGGAAGTCGACTTGAGGGGCTTCGCGGACTTTCTCGGAGCCAGCGGGATTGCCGGCGAAAGGCACTTCGCGGGCTTCCTAGGGTTTTTCCGGAACGCCACGGAATTGCTGCTGCTGCTTGCTCCTGGACATTTTTCTCTCTTGATTTCTAATTTTGTTTTAGGACACCGAAAAGACAGGAAGAGTGAAAAGAGAGGGGAGGAGAGTTATTAGAGAGTTTTAGTAGATCGTTCCGATACCTCCGATACTACCGATCACGATACTCCGCCACTGCCTCCCTTGCGCATGCATAGTATCGTTATCGGGGCTATCGGAGGTATCGGAACGATCTACTAAAACTCTCTAGTAACTGTAGAGACATCAGCCAGGTAGCACAGCTTTCTCTAAGCCAAAGTTTTCTTCTTTTTTTTTCTTTTAACGAATTTAGGGCTTTTGAAAGGCCCGAAGAAATCAAAATATAGAGCCAAAGTTGACCTTCTTTGGCCAGAGTCTCGGTATCTCGGCCCTGATTCACCAAACAAGGGCAAAAGTTATTGCTTAATTGCAGGTAGTTCGGCCGTCATCTGACAGCTTTGGGCCTATATCGGCAAACAACAAGTACGATGAAACGGAACACGCGTCTACGACTGGGTAGTTTAGCGTCTCGTTCTGCCCAAGCATTTAAAGCGGTCCCGAAGAGGCAGCAAATGACGTCACAAACGCCGGGAGTGTCGCGCTGCCGGTTGTCGCGTTCCTGGCGGATGGTCGTAGAAGTGCTGGCGAAAGGCACGAGCGAAATGTGAGTGTCGTCGTGGTGTCCCCCACTCCTGGCTTGCCTAAACTTTCATGGACGGATGGATGGATGGATGGATGGGGCTGAACCCTTTGAATCGGGCGGCGGCTTGCGCCACCTAGCCAGTATATTTTTTTAAGCTATATAATTTACGAGTTACAAATCTAGATATTTAGTCTTAAAAGCTACGGTCCGTACGACGGAGGCGCCTCTATGCAACCGGGTGCACACACCTTCCGCAGAAAGGGTCGCCCAGTACGGAATTGGAAAATATTCACCCTTCCCTTGACCTATGCCACCAGTCAGATAATCTCTTCTTGGTTATCTCCACCTTCCCCATGTCTATTTTCCCCTCACTATCCCTAAATCCCAGTGCGGTTGTTATATTAATAGGCTCTTCAGCCACTACAGGGTGAAGTCCCTTACAGTAAAGTACCAAATGTTCAGCCGTCTCCTCCTCCTCTCCGCAAGCTCCACACACGGTGTCTACCTCCTGATATCTAGCTCTATATGTCTCAGTCCGCAACACTCCCGTTCTGGCTTCAAATAGCAGGGAACTCCCCCTTGAATTATCATAGAGACTCTCTTTATCGATATCTGTTTTACACAACCTGTACATCTCCAATGCTGATTTTGTTTGCATACCGGCTTCCCATATACTTCTCTCTGTTTCCTTAACCTTCTTTTTAACTGTCATTTCCTGACCCACCTCCCCACTGTTGCCCACATATTTAGATCTGAGTTTTCTTGTTCGCTTTCTCCATTTTGTGTCAATACCCTTCATGTACAGATAGCTAAACACTCTTCGTGCCCACCGTCCCTCATCCGTTTGTCTCAGTCTGTGACGCTGGAGAGCGACATTATGCGGCAGAACGGGGCGTCTGTCGCAGCATCCACCATCGCTTCCGCAACGCCGCCAGGATCGCGGCAGGCGACGGCATCACACTTTTATGACGTCATCAAGCAAAAATCAAAGCAAACCTTTCTCTATTTTTTCTTTTGACGCGGCAAGCACACCAGTTGAAGACGTGTTGCAGGCACAATACATCGAGTGCCGTGGTGTTAGGCTTAACTCGTGGTTGTGTGTGTATTCGCGTGGCAACCTTGGGCCTAAATTTCCAAACAAGTGCCACATTGAGGCTTCACTGCTGGTACCTTCGGTTCGTACATGGCATCTGTGGCTCAAGTCGCGCATTTTGGCAATTATGTGGCGAGCCAGAAAAAAAAAAAAAAAAAAAAAAACGCCGTTTATACTCCAAAGAAAGTTACTAGGGTCCTAAGTAAGTACGGTTGAATGACGAGGTGCTCTAAAGCAGAAGTCTCCAAACCCCGGCCCCCGGGCGGCCGCTGTGCCACGGTCTTTCCAGTGCCGCCCGGCCCGCGGAACGCTGCTACCAATGGAAAAATAAGCGCGCGTGGAAACAAAACAGAACAAAAACACGGCGCCGCGCGCGCACTAAAAGCATAAACAGAGATATGAGAAAGAACGACATAAAACTGCGTCAAAACGCGGGTTCCTTGCCATATGAGGTATTGTACATCATTTGTTTTTATTATTTTCTAATATTGCTTGCTTCATTGAGGCTGTAAGAGGTGTGGTGGAAACACACACACACAGAAAAAAGAAACAGAAATAATAAAGTGCTATCGCACGAAAAACTCTCGGCAGCGCTCTGCTTCACTGCACTGCATGCAACATTTTAAGTAAAGACAAGGAGATGTGTCATGAGAAGTGGCGGAAAAACAAAACTCCATCAAAACCCCGACTACGGAACGAATAGATAACATAGAAAAACAAAAACAGTCACAACACCCATAAAATGTTAAAAAGCGAGTATAAAACAAGACTTGAACATGTTTTTATCGATGTTAAAATTCCTTTACGCTCTCATGTACTTCCCAAAGCCGCCGGCGTTCAGACGATTTTCCCTCGTTGCTATATTTTTTTGTTGTCGCTACATCTTGATTTTGGCGCCAAGGTAGTCTACCTCCGTTTTCGACTGCTAGGAGGCGGCACTTTCGCCGCTCACTTCATCCGGTCTGTTTTGTTTGTTTCTGGCGCAATGAAACCTGCCTCGGAAGCACAACTGTATTAGCAGCTCTCGGAGGCTACGATCTCAAAACGTATACTCTTTTTTTTTTTTTTAAGCATAAGAACGGGTGGACCTGTTAGCACAATTTTTTAATGTTAAATACTTTATACCAATTTTCACAGAAAAAAAAATATTACAGGAAGATCCATCGGTGGATTCTTGGGGAATGTGTTAACATGACCCTTTGGAAACGCCACACATCCCCCTTTGGAAAAAGCTAACGCTGACCCCTTCACTTTTTTTCATTCGCTTTTTTCTCTCTCTTTTTTTTTTTGCTTCCTCTATTTTTGCTGCCACTTTTTGGCCTTGTTAAGGGCTCAGTGTTAGCGTTTCCCATAGGGGGCCAGTGTTAGTGTTTCCCAAGGCTCATGCTAACAAATTCCCTAAGAATCCACCGATGGATCTTCCTGTCAGTTTTTTCACCTCTTCTCTGTACTCTCTAGTCGACGTCCTTGGATACGGTCATCCATATCACTCGTGCAAAAAACCCCATCCATACCACTCGTGGAAGGACCGTACCACTCGTGGAGGGAACCGCACCAGTGGCGTCACAAGGGGAGGGCGGGGGGGGGGGGGGGGGGGGCGGACCGCCGGGTGCAGGGCTCAGGGGGGTGTCGCGGTGGGCCACGAGAGCGGGGGGGGGGGGGGGGTGCGCGGCGGGCTACCGCCCCGGGTGCCGCTGACCCTCGTGACGCCACTGAACCGCACCCATCGTTTTAATTACACACACACGCACATCACAGCCCACGCACCGCTACTACTGAAATCCAGAGCGAACATAAACCTGCGACGGCAGAGCGGCAACTGTGCACGCGCGCACATTGGCGTCACAAGGGTTGGGGTCGTGGACCGCCCCGGGTGCAGCGCTCAGGGGGGTGCACTAGGGTGACCACCCGTCCCGCAACTCGCGGGACTGTCCCGCAATGAGGGCTCGGGTCCCGCGTCCCGCGAGAAATTCCCACATCTCCAAAATGTCCCGCATTTCACACTGTCGTAAAATTCACTCCGCAACTTATGGTGCTGTCGAACAACGGGGCATGAGGAAGCGCCTAAGTCGCTAGTAATCGTGGGAATCGAAATGGTACGTAATTTTTTATCCAAGTATTGCGGGAAGTGACCGTCGTTCCTGCAGGAGAACCGACGCGCATGCGCCGTTCTGCCTCTCCCTTTGGTGGAGAAATGTTGTAAGAAAAATTGCTCGCCGAAAGTTGAAACATAAAATATTGTAATTATTTTTAAATTGCTGTGTCAAAGTCAATCAGAAAGGGTTGCTGTGGATTTTATTTTTTTTTTAGTGAAGACAGTCACACTTGCAACAGTCGAAAAATTACATGTTAAAAATTTGTGCAGGGCCATGTTGACAAAAGTAAGCGTTGACGGGAAACAATAACCCGGAAAAGATTTACTGTTTCTTATTTCCATTTGATGCATTGAGCTCTGATACAGTAAATTTTTATCATTTCAACTTCGACGCATTTAATAACACCTTTGGCATTAAAAAAAATCTATCACTGGGAGTGGAAATTATTTGAGCTTAATTGCTGCAATACAATTAGCACGTGTATAAACAGTACCAAATAATAAATGTTTTAACAGAGCCTTGGTTCGTTGTCTGCATGATAATAAATTTCCTCTACCCCCCCCCCCCCCCCCCTGCCCCGCGTGTCCCGCATTTCGCTAGCAGGAAGGTGCGTCACCCTAGGTGCAGCTGGACAGTGGAAGGGGGGTGTCGCGGCGGGCTACGAGAGCGGAGGGGAGGGAGAAATGCGGCGGGCTACCGCCCGGGTGCCGCTGGCCCTAGTGACGTCACAGCGCCCGCATTCCACCGCGCCGAGGCGCAAAAACCTCCTAGATAAAAAAAAAAAGTCGTAGTGCTGAATGATTTGGCGTCATTAGAGAAAATTAACGCTGCGCCCAAATTGAACAACCGGCGAATAAATCAACGTCTCAAAGTTCAAACTTGACTCGAAGCCGAGCGGTGACGCGGCATTCTTTTTCAATCTGTGTCCAGCGTTGACCTTCTCTGATGACGCGGCCTGATTCAACACTAAGGCTTTGTTATCTAGGGGGTGTTGCGCGGCGCCCCCTTTTCTCTTGCTCCGCGCCAGCTGCGTGTGTGACTTTGACGAAAACCAAAGGGCTCGTTTCGACGAAAACCCGGCGATGTCCTTCGGTTTGCCAGCTACGGGAAGAGAGGGAAAAGCACTGGGGAGGTTCACGCGTGTGACGTCAGCGCTTCGGACCAATGGGAGCGTCTTACGTGTCGCCCTCTGCCCTTCCTTCTCCCTCTCTCTCTGTAGCTGACGAACGAAAGACACCGCCGGGTTTTCGTCCAAACGAGCGGTCCAACGCTAACGCATTAAAAAAAAAAAAGAAAACAGAAGTTGTAGTTAGCGCTTACAGAACTATGGGTCACTCTTCACGTATGAACAAAGCAGAACAAAGCAGCTACATCATGCAAAAGTCACGGTGTTCGCTGCTGGCACGATTACAGAATTGGCTGTGGACACATCTGAAGCATGCTTGAAGCATATATGCTTGCTTCGAACATGCTTTGGGGCGTATCATACAAATATTGTCTGCACACTGTCTTTTGTAGAATGTACTACAAACCCCCCCACCCCCCTCCCCCCCCCCCCTAAAAAAAAAGAAAAATAAACGTGATTTATTTTTAAAGTGTGTATTCTGTTTTTTACGCGTTCAAGGTTTTGGTCACCTTCGCGGTGCTCTCCGCTCGATGCAAAACACGTGCCGAGACGTTAATTTCCAATGCTCGAAATCTTATTTAAAATCGTAGATTTTGATGCCTTTCGATGCCTCTGCCACTTTTTGTTACCGCCTTCTGCATAGGCAAACTGTTCATTTTGATAACATCGATCTTTTATATTTTATTTTTTATTCGGGAAACAAGAGAGTCACACGGGACAAGGTCGGGTGGATAGGTAGGATAAAGCACGAGGCTCATGCCATTTCTTTTTATAAAAACAATCCGAGGACAATTAAACACTTCTTATGAGCTGTGAATTCGAAAGCATGTCGTTCATCCGCTCCCTTAAGGCCGGTTCAGACACTTGCGTTTGAGTGCGTTTGACTGCGTTGCGTCAAGAACCGAAAGCGAGTCACCGGCACACCTGTGCTTCGTATGAAGCGTGGAATCCAATTCAAGGAATCATCTTGGCACGCGATATAAGCAGCAGGGATGTCCTGGTTTCTCGCTGCCGCAACGCAGTCAAACGCAGTCAAACGCAACTGTGTGAACCAGGCTTTAGTTCGTCTGCGGCGTAGTGGCTTGGGCGGCCACGTTTAACTACTGCTTCACAAGAGCGTGCGCTCTTGTGAAGTCGCCGCCCCGCTCTTTGCTCGGCCGTGCAACCTCTCCGGAGTTTGCCCGTGCGGGCTCTGTGGCCAGGCTCGCACCTCTTACCGGCAGCAGGGCCGCTGCGTGCGCTGCGCCGCCACGGAGAGGGCTTCTCTGGTGGCGTTCCTTGCAACTACGCCGCGCGAGAGCCAATGGAGGCCTCGTTCCCTGAAACTATGACGCGCGCCAGCCAATGGGAGCCTATCCATCAGATCTCTGCTACAGACGACAGGCTTCGCTTCATTGGGACACGGGAAGGTGCCGTTTGGCGCGGCTTGAAAAGCCGATGACGTCGGTTCGCTCCATGGGACACTTAATGCTTTCGCATTAAAACTGCTAAACACTCGGCGCGGTGAGGGCGGAATGACAACCACGCTGAGTGGTCAGCAGTTTTAACAAAATAAAACAGATTGGCCCCATGCCTCAACCTCCCTACACACCCGACCTCGCCCCGTGTGACATTTTTTTTTTTTTCTTGAATAAAACAGTTTTCAAATGAAAACGTTTTGCCGATGTCCAAGAGGTGAAACAAAAAGCGGGAGAAGCACGAATAAGCATCAAAATCAATGTGTTTATAGCCTATTTTTAAGCCTGGGAAAGAACGTCTCGACAAGTGTATTGTATTATGCGGAGGGTCTTTTAAAGGCCACTCAAATTGGAACATGTAAAAACAAACATGTGATTTTGTAAAAAAAAAAAAGTAATTCTGTATGATATATTGGCAGTGTGAGCGCGGCGCAGGGGTCATGCATTGCGCCCTCGCTGGCCATCCCTAAGCTCGCTTCATAATTGGAACCGCACATAGCATGCCATCATGGGAACACGAGTGATTTCCCTCGGGCAGAGTGACTTGGGTCAATTCCTGTCCACCAACAACACGCGCCATTACCGGGATGTTTATTGGAATGTCGCTTTGTCTCATTTCTCGTGTCCGCTAAGAGACGGGCCCGCATCCGCGTGGGGCCCCCATTCCTCCGCCGCGACGTCGCGCGGAGTGCGCACATACAGAGAGAAGCTCGGGTGTTGCGGCCCTCCTTCATTACTTTGAGACGGCGGGCGAACCGGGGTTCAGTCTTGCGAGCGGTTTATCAGCGTCCGGCGATGCGTCGCTAATTCGGATTGGATCATTCCATCTTGCTCCTCCCAAGTGGAGGCTGGTTTTTGTCTCGGGTATATCGGCATCAGGATAATCAGGGCTATTAGGCTGCCACCCCCCCCCCTCCTTATTCCTTACTTTTATTTTTTGTCTCGAGATTGTGCGTGGCGTCTCTTTAGGTTGGCTTCTGTTTGTATATATATATATTTTTTTTTATTCTTTTCAGTGAACTGGAGATTGTAGGATTAAAGAATATAGAAAGGAAATGGGGCAGCGAACAACTTGTACACGTACTTCTGTGGATTAGCCGAGAGTCTCGGAAGAAAAAACAAAATGTGCTTGATCTAAATGCGCGGATGTACGTTTGTGTTTACAGGGCACTATGTACACGACGCCACGTCAAGAAGAAAAGGGGAAGCTTTGCGCATTATTCATGCTCTACGCAAAGTGTATAGTTCTTCCGAGAATCGGTATAGTCGAAGGAGGAAATGCTGCTTTTGGCGTTCGATATCGTGTGTACGTCTCAATAAAAGGACCGAAAGCTAATATATAGGACGTACCTATACACATATCTTAGTGGATCGCATGCACGGGGGAAATTATTACCGTTCCGTAAACAGCCAGTTTTTTTTGTTTTTTTTTTTTTTACTCCGGCTCTTAGGGAGAACACGAATGTAGAACCTGCATTAAAGTGAGACCGATGACGGTAATAATTCGATGATACTGTTGGTCAATACGACGACAAAAACAAAACCAGAAAAAACAAAACAGTCCGCGCAATCACAATGAGCATGATGAAAAGTCACGTGATAATGAGCAGAGTGTTTTTAGTTAGGTGTAGACGGTTTTTTTTTTCTTTTTGCCTCGTCATTCTTCCCTAGATAAACAGCGATTGCATCTACCGAGTGCTTTGCAGGAAAGTTGACGATTCAGATTTCTTAGAGTGCAGCAGAGGCGCGGGGATTCCAGCTGATCAAAGTTGTACAATTGCAAAGTATTTTTTTTTTTATTGAACTTGAGCGTGTTGGCCGCTTGGAGTGGGTTAGAGATTCACGAATGATGACGTCCTGCGCCGGCCCCTTGTCTCCTAGGTGTTTTTTTTTTTTTCCTTTTTATTTTCGCATTTATGACCGAGCAAGTTACGGAAGTTTCCCGGCGCAGACTTCATTACCCTCCGACAGTGTATATACACAAGGCGTTGCGAAAGGGGTCCGGTACGAGCAGTCGGAGCTTCTGTTGATCGAAAGATTTGGCAACACTGCTCCCCCCTCAATAATGCATCGAAAGCGTGGCCGCTACTACACGTAGGACGGTGGGAGAGGGGGGGAGCTATGCGGAGGGCAAGTTCGTCTGCTTTTTGCGCAGGGGGTAGCGGTGACGTCAGAACGCCGAGCCCTGATTGGCTGATCGCGACCCCCCTATCTGAGCGTCGTCTGCTCCTTTGCAACGTCGTCGCCTCGCAACGTCGTCTGCGTCTGTCTTACCTTTCCTGCGACTTTCGGAAGTGCAGAGGCCAGATTCACAAAACCATGTTTCGCCGAAAGAGTGCGTAAGACAAAACGTGAGAACAAATTCGTATTCACGAAACGAAATTATCGTAAGTTTTGCTCAGGTTACGACGGAATCCTACGACGATCAACTCAGCATGGCCGACAACGTCGCTCAGTTCCTTGGTCGCGACGACCAACGGACGTTTATTTTTGTACGTGCTCTTCTCACGCGTCCCGACTACAAGCAGCAAGAAAAAAAGTAAAAAGTACTTGAAATAAACCACGACGAACAAGAACGCTGGATCCACGAACACCCGGGAAATGCTCCAACGACCACGATTCCACCGACCCCGAGTAAGCGAGCTCGGCTGATAGGCCTAGCAGGCACAGCGGTGCTACGACGGTCCTTGGCCAAGACCGTCTGCCCACGACCGGCTGGCGTGCTGAATGGAATATTCCCGCGCGACCCTTGTGCACCCTTCAATCTCTTCCTCTTGTCATCTCCTTGTTTTCCGAGGCAGCGGTGACTCTCGCCGGTGAAAAAGCGGTGAATCTCCGACAGACGCAGGAAAGGTAAAGCAGCCATCGCTTTGACTAGCAGACGTAAAGCAGACGACGTTAACTGCGCCAACCCGCCGACGCCGTTAAAGAGTGAGGAGTCTCGCCGCACACGAAAGGAGGGAAAAAGTATTTGGGAGGGAACTCGCGGACACTAACCACCCTCACTCTCGGTTCTTAGCAAACAAACCTCGGCGCCTCGGGACACCTCGCCAGTGAGTCCTTTGACTTCTCTCCTTGATGCGCGTCTGCTAGTTGTTAAAAACAACGTACCGCTCGATTTATTTCGTCTGCCCTCTCTGAAAGGCGAAGTCGAGCTCGCTCGTAAAGACCTGCACTTCCGAAAGTCGCAGGAAGGGTAAGACAGACGCAGACGACGTTGCGAGCAGACGACGTTGCAAAGGAGCAGACGACGCTCAGATAGGGGGGTCGCGATCAGCCAATCAGGGCTCGGCGTTCTGACATCACCGCTACCTCCTTCCTCATGCGCAGAAGACGAAAATGAGCCCACTTGCGAGGCGTATATAAATCCCCGCAAGCATGTGACTGGATGAGGGGCTCACGGAAATTAACTATAGACTATAGACATGTTAGTAGAAAAAAAAAAAAAGAAAAGCGCTTGGGCGTCGCTAGTACCAATACTACCTAGAAGGCAAAACCTGCTCCATGACGTCATCATTGGTGGATCCCGACGTTACATAATAGGGTGTCCCAAGTCACCAGGCTCGATCTAAAATGGACCGTAAAAATCGACGCCTGCAGGTAGCAATTTAAACTTTTCATCAAAGGTTTATCTCAGAGGTCGAATTTCTCTTGTAAAATAACAAAGCGTAGCTCTCTTTCTGTACCAAATAGGGCCAAGAAACTTGCCAGGGTCAATGGCTTGCGGCGACGCAGTCACCGCCGCCATTGAGTGCTGCTGCTCGAAACGTGAGAGCTACGGGCCTATGCAGATGAAGGCAGCTAGCTTGAGGCCTACCCACTAATCGGAGCTCGGTGTTCTCACGTTCCCGCGGGCTCTCGTTTCCCCCTCTCCCTCAGCTTTTCCACTTTCTCTCGCTTCCTCCTCTCCCCCTTCTACTTTGTCACGGTTGCCTGTTTCCTCGTCCCCCACGGTGAGGAGGATCTTCTGCCTTGCAGAATCCCGAGTCTGGTCATCGGCCTTTAGCAGGCATCAAATAGGCCCGTAGCTCTGAAGTTTTGGGCAACGCCCCACGCGATCGCAAAATCGAATATTTCTAGGTCCCGTTCTGATTGCGCGTTCACGTAGCCTATAGTCAATATGAAAGACAACATTAACAAATCAGCTGAAAGGAGTGCATTCTTGGCGTTTCGGTAGGACGCTAAGGCTACGAGCTGTACGTTTCTTTGTTGACTTTTTTTTTTTACGCGTATGAACAGACGTTAACAGACGCTAGCATTTGAACGTGACTCGTGGATGATCAAACGCTACAACGCCGCCAAAGCCGTATATTGGGTGAGTTTGACCAATGGGCGGAGCAAAGGCCGCCGCCAGCGTCGAATGTTCCCCCCGCGGTTAGAGCGCAATCTAAAAGTGCGATACAGTGTCGACCAATGAGCAGACCGCGACGTCACAGTATTGGAAACGACATTTACAGAGTGAAATAGAAGCGTTCAATCTCGGCGTCTCGGTGACAATGGCGTCATGACGCTTCCGTGTTGCCATCTTTTGACTGCCCCTAAAAAACTGTTTCATGTATGTTGTCTAAATAAAAAAATGAATTTAATTGAATAGCAAATCAGCGGCAATGATAGCAACTACGCAGTTTGCCCTGGTTTGGAGCGCACTTGCGTTTAATCTACCGTTGAATATGGACGTGATGAAAACCTCACTTGCGCCAAGTTTTCAGTCGCCAAGAGTTAAACTTTTTCACTCTAGCGACGCAAAAACGGCTTGAATTAGTCGAGTCGTATTTTTAGAGCTTACGACTCCGCTAGGGGCTGTTTCGCGGCCTGTGGTCACGGTTGCACCGTGACCACAGGTACGGTGGAACAGTCCACCGTGCCACGAGATGCTCGCCTATTCAAACCTGTGACGGAACCCTTGTGGTCCCATCTTGCAGATGACGAAGCCAACATTACATGGTCGCGTATCGTGGACGCGCTCGCGCCCCTTGGCCGGGTGCAACAGGACTATAAAAGTATGATTAACATTCACAGTCAATGTACGAGTTGATTTAAACTGGCCGACTGGTAGTAAGGGATGAAACGGCCCTTACATTGACCAAAGCACACACACACACACACACACGCATCAATAAAAACAGGATAATAAAAACAAAATGATGGCTTTCTAAGCATTCTTAGTCGGCAAAGGACCAACAACTTTCGATCCCATCTGTAATAACACGAGAAACCAATAACGCAGGCACCAGCAACACTGAAAACGTATTTAGTACTTTCCTGATCTAAAGGACTCGCAAAAAAAATAAAAAATATATATATGTGTGTGTGTGTGTGTATATTTACAACAAAAAAAAAGGGGATCGGTCATCTTCGTCAATTGAGTTACGCGTATCTCGAGTTTATGGCCTCAATGTCGGGACGGGGGGGGGGGGGGGGGGGTGTTGGTGCGGTCACTCTCGAACGCAAATAAGAGCCGATGCTTTATGAGATACGTGGAACCGGATAACGTCGCAGTTTGCCGGTTTTTTTTTTTTTCTTTTTCTCTTTTCTTTTCTAGCGAGAGCACGTTTTCACACTGGTGACGCTAGAAGTCGCAAATGCGGCTGTAAACATTTACGACTGTCGACCCTTTTTTTTTTTTTTTCCCCATCCGCTCCCCGATGTTGTAAATATCCTCCCCGTCCATACGTCCTGCTCGGAGAAGTTTCGGTTTTGGGGGGGTTTGCTCGTAGATGTTTAGACAGTTCCTTGGGGAAAAGGGGGGGGGGGGGGCGATAGATATATAATGACTGGCGATTATTGGACCTCGTTTATGACGAAATAGGCCCCGCGCATCACCCGCGGAATGTGGGGACGTGGTTGGTGGTCGGGCTGATTTTATCTTGTTCGTCGAACGACAAGAAACAAGAAGTGCACAGACACGGCGCTCTTCTGATCAACCAACTTGTCCAACGTTCTGCCTTGTTGGCGCTTAAGGGCCCGATCACACCGGAGCGACGGACAGTTTGTTTGTCTGCCGACAAAAAAAGAGAATACATATCGGCTTTTTGTTCAGATAGCTGCAACCGTCGACGGTACCGCTCGTTCAAAAACATGCCCTTATTTGGCCAGCCCTGTAAAAATACCTCTCTGCGTACGGTATTAGCGGCGAGATGTTTCGGTGGCGCCCTCTTATGGTTACCTTTCGTGACGTCATTACCTTGCGAATAACAAGTTCGATGGTGTTTGTAATTAGCATGGCGGAAGCTTGAAATCATAGTGTTCTTGAACCAACACTGTCAACACCGTCAAAATTGAAATTCTCACGTTCCTCTTATATCCGTCCATTAGAACTCCTTTGCTGATGTCATAGTCAGCATTCGGCCAATCGTGGAAGGCCGACCACCGCGACGCTTTCGATCGCGCACGTCGCCAATAGAACAATACCGCTCCCAGTACGGGGTAGGGATTATGGAAGCAGCGTCTATAAGCGGTTCCGTAACTTAGTTAATCGAGTGACATTGACTGCAGTTTCTTAAAGGGG
This sequence comes from Ixodes persulcatus, assembly GCA_013358835.2. Classification (NCBI taxonomy): domain Eukaryota; kingdom Metazoa; phylum Arthropoda; class Arachnida; order Ixodida; family Ixodidae; genus Ixodes; species Ixodes persulcatus. The sequence goes on from JABSTQ010009336.1 coordinate 1,049,379, forward strand.
CCATGAAACGTTTTTTCTACTTTCTTCAAATTCTATACTTCGTTTCACCTTATGTTGTACCGCAGCGAAGGCTAGAAGCGCGAGCTCATAGCGTTGGCAGCCGCTCTTAAGTCACGAGAGCTTGTGCCGCAGAGATGAGCCCCAGAGCAAGGAGCACACACTTGTAGCCTTTCCTGCGGTACATCATAAGGTGAAACAGAGTATAGTTAGAATCACGTTCTAACGTTAATAACTGTATAAACTTGCCTTATTCGTTTTCCTTTATAAAAAAGGCAGTGTAAAAAAAAAAAAGAAATCGAGAAAAATGAGCATCGTTTATTCTCTCAACACGGAGCTAGAAGAAGCGATCACGTTTCCTGGTGCCTATCCCATGCCGCCAACGCTAATCATATACCCAGGCGCTGGGGTTGGCTGTGACTTTAGCGTTGGCACGGTAGAAAACGCGCGTGCTGAGCTACACTCATAGTTAAAGTTCGGCCATTGTCCGCCGAGGCATTGATTGCTAACAGCCGAAGTCGAGTGCTCACGCAGTTCTCGTGTCCAACCAACGAGCCGCGCTCGACTGTCGTCAGGCGGGTGGTTTCGATCCCACAATTACGCCGTCAAGCTTTCCGAAGGCAAGACTAAAAGAAATAGTCCGCTTTCATCGTCGTCATTTCACCGCGACAAAGAAGCTTCTGAGTCAGCGGTGGTCTGGCCGAGTCTACTTGGGCCAGACTAGGACCGGTACGCCTCGGGAACGTCCTGAACATTCCAACCCGATATCGTTTCTTGACCCCTTTAAGGCTCGTCAAGTACGCACGAGTGATCGCAAGCCTGTCAAAGATACCTCGAGCCCGTGCATGCTGCACGGGCTAGCAGCATGCACGGTCTTTTACGAATTTTGCAAGAGTGTAAGCTAAGACGCTAAGCTGAAATCGATAGCCATTGGCCAACATACCGAACTGCGGTGTATATTGGTCGCGTCGAACCGTATAGCCCATTGTTCGAACAGGATATCGGTCGCCAGCCAAAACACGACACCGTCGGCACTCTAATATTAGAACCCGCTGTTCGGGCGTGCTTCCTTCTTATACAACACATTCTTCCGGCCTCTCTTTTTGTCCTTATTTCTTCCTCTGTCCCGGTCGTATACAGCGATGACGGCAGTTTACACAACAGGGGGCTAAGGTCTCGCGCGGTTCTGAGGCAGCATATCGAGAGCCGAGAAAAACAAAAGCGCTAAAGACGCAATCAAACGACAATGAGTGTGCCTATCTTTAGGTTGTGACGTCGTCAAACCGGGCGCCGATTAAGTACAGTCTCCTACAATACAAAAGACCCATTCGACGATGGCGTTTTAGGCGACTGTGCAGGATTCGCTTTGGCCGGATCTTCGTTGCTTCGGGTGATCAAATAAATTAACCATTGTTTGAACGCTTTAAAAAATATGTCTGAATAATTTTTTTTAAGTATTTAGAACACTGCCAGCCCGTTTAGGGGCCAAGGCAGGGATAGGTAACAAGAAACCAAACAATTTATTTTAATTTCTGTGCGCAGCACATCAGAACATTTAATAAAGAGGGAGTCTGCGCAGTGGCGACTTCGAGATGTCAGTCGGATCGCTCAAATGTTGTAATCGAAATAGACCATTTTAGAAACAGGTGCCCTCACTCAATTAGACTTTCCCATGCACGTAAAAATAAAAAAAGCAGAAATGAACAAAAGAAGAGCAGGTTGATTTAACGTCTTAGCGCGTCCGGACAGCCAAGAAGGCCAGTCATATATCAAAAGTAGCGTTAATTCTGTTTCGCGTCTTGCGAATAACGAGGATCTTGCAGATAGCAGGCTCACTTAACGGTCTCTTGTGTACTTCAATAGTATCGGTGTATAAGCCTCACAGCCTCTCATGTCGCTATTAGCCCCGTGCGTGACCGAAAGCGTCGCTGTGGTCGGCCTTCCACGATTGGCCGAATGCTAACTATGACGTCAGCAAAGGATTTCTCATCGACGGAAATAGGAGGAATGGAAGAACTTCAATTTCGACGGTTTTGGTGGTGTTGCTTTAAGAGCGCATTGATTACAAGCTTCCACCATGCTCCTTACAAACACCATCGAACTTGTTTTTCGCAAGGTAATGACGTCACGAAACGTAACCATAGGAGGGCGTCACTAAAACATCTTGCCGCTAATAGGCGTCCGGCCAGATCGCTGATTCGATGTAAAATTAAAGCTTCCAACTTTACATTTTAGCGACGGAAAAAAAAATTGCGGTGGCTTAGCTCGGCTATGCCAGGATATACGTAGCGTGAGCTTATGCGCACAAAATGAAAGGCGCTATCAAGCGGCTCCGGTGCAGCGTCAGACTTGGCTACTGCGCAACGGAGGCGCACAGCTGGGCACGCGGCGGCGCCAGTGCGTCTGCCGCGGCTATGACGTCACTCCTCTGAAATGCGCAGACCGGCGAGGCGCGCGCGGTGGCGGCAGAGCCCGCGGCGGCGGCGGCGGCTCCGGCGCGCCAGCAGCGCCGTGTGACGTCACTGCTCCTCGCGCTTGCGCAGCATAGAGTACGGCTCATTATGCGAGCCACGCGAAACTGCTCAACCTCGATCAGTGTAGCTCAGGCTACAAAAAATAAAAAGAAAACTCGCATGGGCGAACGCCCGTATCACCAACCAAACCATGTTATTTTCTTATACCCCTGTCAGACGGGAAAGTAAATGTCATTTTGATCGAATGTCATTCACCGCTCGGCGAATCAGCTCGTGATCCTGGTTCTTCACGTGATCCTGGTTCTTCATCGCTCACGCTCATTGGCCGAGCTGTAATGTCATTTTGCTTAAATGTCATTTAACGTGCCCGTCTGACAGAGGTATCATGATTCATGAGACTGTTTTAATTTACGTCGAACCGCAACGCAGCGCGAGAAGTGCGTCGTCACCGCGCTCGTTTTGGTTAAGGGTTTGATATCTAAAAAAAAGAAATCACTAACAGAAAAAAAAACGCATGATCAGGACGTGTATCTATACTGTGTTCTGGGTTTCACAAACGGACAAAGATGAAAGCGACGTTACAAAGCAGTTTTGGAGCCGCCTGATTGGCTTTGTCGGGTCTTGGAGTCGGTGATTTTTTTGTACTATTAAAAAAAAAAAAAAAAAAAACAGAAATGCAGATGTTCCAGCATACGGTGCTGCGGAACATTGTTCGAATCAACAAAGAGGTGTTTTTGTCTGTTTATTTGTTTTTGTTTGCGGATAGTCAATGGTATACATACTGGTCGCTCTGGATTGTGCCAAACACCCTGTGAAGCATCCTCTCCGTTCGCGAGGATATGCTTGTTTACCAGTGGAGGAGATTTGACGAGTGTATACGAGGCCCGAGTTGCACTAGAGCGACAAACAGAAACAACCGTCACCGACAAGACACGTGCAGCATGCGAGGGAAGGTGTTTTTTTGTTTGTTTTTTTGGCAAGCCGTGCAATCGGTCGGGTTTACTTCACAGGCACCGAGACGCTGCAGGCCTGCCAAAGGGTATCATGGAATGCATGCTGCACGTGTCTGGGAAGTTGTCGTTGTCGGTTGTTTCCGTTTGTCGTTCTAGTGGGACTAGGGCATAAGAGAAATCGTGTTAAAGGGAAGCTGAAACACTTCTTGAAAAAAACGAGTTAAAGGTGAATTATGGCGTATTTTTAGCCCGTGAATCTGAATATCACGTTCATTTTCCCCGAACATGTAACAGAATCCGAGGAAACTCGAAAAACCTCCGACCAGTCGTGACGTCATACTAGGATCTTTGGGCCGCCAAGCGCGTGCCGCACGTGTGGGCAGCGCGTGCAATTGCAAGCTTGACAGGTATATTTTTCCGCACTGACCCCAGCCGTGACGTCTCTTTCTGGCCTTTTTGAAAATAGCAAGAGTGCGCGTGCATAGCTTTGACAGGCGCTGAAGATGCGCGAGAGCAGAGATTCCGAAAACTCCTAGTGTGACGTCACGCACCAGAAAGGAGGGGCTTCGGCGGTACTTTAAAAATTAATTTATGCAGCCTCCATGCACCGAGTTGAAAAATAATCTCGATATTCGTGATCCCGGAGGCCGAATGAAAGCCATTGAAGTTTTTTTTTCTTAAACACAGAACCGCTTCAGTTTCCCTTTAATAAAGTGTCAGCCGAATGTTTCGTTTCACTACCTTTTTTTTTTGCTTTTTTTTCTATTTTCGGATTGACTATCGAAGCCGTACCTATGAAGTCAATGTAATGAGTCACTCAAAGGATGAGAACTATAGACGTTTGCAAGCATGGCGTCCCGGCTGGTGCCCCATCCGTGCAAGCACGTGCAGCATGCACGTGAAGATAGCCTTGGCAGGCCTGGAATTCCACGTGCTTGCTCACACGAGGAAGAGCATGGCGGCCGCCAGATGCCCTGCTTGCAATCGTCTATACTCCGTTCACCTTTAAGCTGAAACTAGAAACTCCCTCCGCCTTCAGCGCGAGCTCGCTGGCTTCCGCAGTTCCTCGGTTGCTCGTGCCTGCGCGTTCACACTTGTGTTTGCAAGGGCAGAAAGCTCGCGCTGAAGGCGGAACTTGTAGTCTCAGCTCAAAGGTGAATGGAGTACAGACCTTTCCAATGTTAACAAAATCCCAGTCCAGCGTGCGATCTTCACAGACCAGCAAGTGCGTGTTCATCGCTTCGGAGAGCGAGCAAAGCACGGGCCAAACGCACGAACACTGAAAAAGGCACCGGCCACATTTTTTTTTTTTTAAGTCTGTACAACGAATAGCTCGAGACGTCCCACCTCTAGCGCAAGCTTCCATCCTTCGGTGACACTTCGGCGCCTCGTGAGCCTCGAGTGTGTACGCCCCACAGAAGCACGCCCGAAAGCGATGAGCGCGGGCTGGGGGCCGGGCGTTTGAAAGAGACTCCATTTTGTCCTTGCCTTGTCGTTGACCATATATAGGTCCCTGCGTTTTCGCCCGCACTTCTTTACACAAAAACCCGTTCTTGAATTTGAAGATCGCTGACCGGGTGCTTACGAAAATCGTTCGATAGTTTAGCTATATACTTCGTTGTTTCACTTTAAGAGTAGCCGACGCGACGAGCCCATCAATCGACGAGCCCATCAAGCCACGACTTCACGGCATTCGTCATCTTTCTGGGCGTGTGGTATAGTAATTGTAAATTAAATGCAATACTTTTTATAATTGCTCATTGCAATTAATTACTTTTCACGTAGCACTAATTGTAATTAAACCCATAACCTCCTATATACTGACAAAGCCTGGCAGATCACCACGAGAAGTGGCCGCCGAAATGGAAAAGGTGGAGCGGCAGACAACGAACGAGAGGAGAGCCACGTGACTGGCGCCCCGCTGCGGCGAGACGCCGAAACACACTTCTCCCGAGCGAACAAGTGTTTTTCGGGCCCTCGCCGCTGCAAAAACTCTGCGCTGACGTCCAAGTTCCCCGAGAAATGGCTCTTTGATGCTCTGTGCTACCAGATCCTCGCGCTCCAAATCTGCGACCGGGCACTCCATGGCCCCGTCGTTGAACTGCCAGGCTTTGTGAGTATAGAGGAGGCTATGGTGATACTATCATCTACTATAGTCACAGACGAGACGACAACGGTGCGGAGGGGCTTCAGGTGTCCCGCCTTCAGCGCGAACTTCCCACCTTCGACAATGCTTGGGCGTCTCGTGCACTTGGAGCGCGCGCTTCCGCAGCCGAAGCACGACGGAAAGCATGGAGCCCGTGGGCGCTCGAAAGGCACACTCTGCTCATCTCACTCGGTCAACAGTGACTATAAACCGGTCAACCGCAGTGAACGCGCAAGGACATTTGTTCTTTCAGCACCTACGTCCGCATTTTTTTTTTCCGCTAGCTCTTGACTGTGCTTGGACTTATGTGAAATAAATCATAGGCCCACACAGAATGGGACGACACCTCTGACATCGTCATTTTTTTATATACACATGTATCTTAAAAATTGTATACAATGTCTGCTTTGCAGAGTTTCTTGTCGGAAGTTGACATCGTCAGCATTGTCGTCACAACGACAGTCCTCGTCGTCTTCTTTTTTTTTTTTTTTCAGGGGAGGGGGGGGGGGGGGCGGAGCTTCATTTGAGGAGGGCGGTGCTTAGCTTTCCGGCTCCGCGGACGCAATTGGCCAGGCAGTTGCGGTGGTTCTCTTTGCACTGGCCGAATGAAGACTTCCGCTCCGCAGCTCTGCCACACTCGAACAAGTTTGTGACGCACGTATCCACGTAGCAACCTAAACAAATTTTGAAAAAGAAAAAAAAAATTGATGTAATGTTTTTTTTTTTTTTATCTTCAAACTATGCGGAGCGCAAGTTCGTCTGCTTCTTGAACGTTGCAAACTTGCAATGATGTCAGAACGCCGAGCTCTTATTGGCCGATTGAAAAACAAAAAAAGTGGGTAGACCTCGAGGCATCTAGGATTGAGGTCTACCCACTATCCTTTCGATTAAAGCCAATAAGAGCTCGACGTCGTTCTAAGGTCACCACAACTCTTGTGCAAGAAGCAGACGACTTGCTCTTTCCCATAGTCTAGATTTTGCGTATAGTCCGCCACTGCAAATACTGCGCCACTTTAAGATAGGTGCCTAAGTCTACGGTGCAATAGACCCATTTCAAAAGTGTGCGCCATCCTGTAGCCGCTGCTCCAGTGTTATCCGAATCCGCCATTCTTTGATCGCGTACTTTGAGCGTGTAACGGACACGAGGACTGCGTCTGCGTTCGACAGGGGCTCGGATTCAATCAGACGCCTAATAAAAAAATAAAAAATGGCGCCCGCCAATGTTGTTTGACGATGTTTGGAAAGAGATCTATTTGCAGTATGTTTCTAAATGCTGTGCATACGCCACTGAAAAAAAAAAAAAAAAAAAAACATATGTACTGGTACGACCTATAGACCGTTGTAGCACACGAAGGACCCATAGGAAGAGAAAATCTGAAAATGTGTTAGATTTATTAGCTGAATTCACAATTTTACCTGCTTCAAGACAGTCTGCCTTGTCTTATAACCTATTATAATCCTAAGACGCATGAAATATTGTCGGTGCTGTGCGCAACAGTTATTTAATCAAAGTTTTGATTACTCTAAAAATGATTAAAAACAGGCGCGAGAAAGCAATACACTTTATGCGTCATCTGAGAGGGAAAGTGTGGTAGAAAACCATGGCCAAACAATAACTTGACCTCTGCGTTCTGCGTAAAGGAAAATACATATAGTATGTCACTTCTTGTTTTATATTATATGATAAAGACTGTATGAGTGCATTTTTTGTTTATTTCAATAGGGTATTTAAACATTTTCTATAATACTTATTTCCCTTACTCAATTGATCGGAGGCTCAAAAAAAAACAAAAAAACAGCCCTCGTATGCCAAAGGGTACTACTGCAAGATGCATTGACTCTAAGCTCAGGAACGAGCTATTTTTAAAACCCTGAATGAAGTCAACATACCGACGGGACAGACCGAAACATCGTTACTTTTCATTCTTGAACATTTCGGCTCTGGTCATCGACACCACCATTGAACCGCTATTTATGTTTCCGGAAACCAAACAACAACAACAAAAAAAAACAACCTAAAAGCTGCTTTGAGCGGTGCCACTTGGGAAAGATCAAATTTCTTCTGACGGGTAGCACACGACACCGATTTCTATTTTGGTTTCGGCAAACAAACTCTTTCAGGTTGGTCACGATCATCACAAAAGCCACGTGCAGAAGACCAACAATGGGAGGGATCATCATCTGAGCAAACGTCAAAACATAAAAAATATATATCAGGCGAGGTTTTTTTTTTTTGTTTTTGTTTCTTTTCGGTTTTTAGCATGCGATAAGGTACATTTGCGAGCTTTTAGCGCATTCATTTTTCAATCTGTCTTTCTCGTGTAAGCCTAAAACGATTACGTATTAATCTTTTTTTTTTCGATTTCGCAAAATACTGAATACAATTAATTCCTAGAGCTTTCCCACTGAAAAACAAAATTGTATGTGATTCGTCCTATAAGCCTATCCGAAGTTCTACAGGGTATTTTCATAGGGTTTACATATTTGTTTAAAAAAGTAATGAAAGCTAGGCTAATGGAGTTAGTGTATTTGAGTTACGCAGCCAGGACGACATAATATATAGGGGGATAATAATAATAATACAAATTATTATTATTATTATTATTATTATTATTGTTATTATTATTATTATTATTATTATTATTATGACTGTACTGACTGACTGTACATATATTGTGTGTGTGTTTTTTGTTTTTCTTTCCCCCGTGTTTTTTTAGTTGACTTATTGCGCGTATTTATAAATGAGTCGTGTAATATATTTTTGTGGTTTGTTCTTTTCGGAATGTTAGTAGTATTTTTTTATGCAATGTTTTTTTTTTGTATTATGTTTTCTACCTATGTTATTTGTCAATTTTCCAGTACCATTATGGTTGGTGGTATATGCTTTCTTCTTTTTTTTGCGTGTTCTTTTCTTCTTGCAGGATTGTCTGCAATTTTTGTAACTTGTGTTTACTTTCGTCTTATTCTATGTTTATATGTAACTGTTTTTTTTTCTCTACGTCGATGCCAAGTCAAGTCCTACAAGCCGCTTTTTGGCTTTTGACAGACTTGCTTTCTTTTGTATTGATGTTTCATATTTGTAATAAAATTATTATTATTATTTAAAAAATTGTTATTATTATTATTAGTATTATTTCCATTCAAAAAAAGAAATGGTGCAGCAAAAGGGAAAAAGCTTCAACAAGAGACTTGACAGGTTCTCAGCCCCATTGGCACCCATTGAACAAATAGTTTTCGTGCAATAAAAACAAAGGACTATCATATACAGAAGATTATACATTAGTTACTAATCTATAATTTATAGTATGTAATGTAGAATAGCACATAAAAGACATAGAAAGTTCAAATATGTAAAAAGATGCTGCGCAACTGTTTAGGAGACATATAGTTTCTAGATTTTCATTCTTTTTGTTTCTCCAAAGCAATTTAGAAGCGTAAAAATTAAATACCGCAGTATCCGCTGCCGATAATTTGACCTGCATGGGGGAACCTTTCCATATTTATTATGGTGGGTCTAAGTAAACCGTATTAAGTTTTTGTTGTTTTTTTTTCTAACGCAGCTATCTTGTTGAAAAGAACAGATATAATTTTTCGGTTTTTGTGTTTAATGGTCTTTTGAAGCCTATAATCAGACAGGTTATACATTTTTAACATTTGCAAATTACTAAACATGGTCTCAGTGTAAGAGTGATAAGGTGCGTTAAAATGACTCTCAATATATTCTTTTTTTTTTAGGCAGGTTTTTTTTTTTGAAAAAGGGGGGGGGGGGGGGGTTAGATGCCGTCGTTGTGCCCCTGACAAGGTTGCAATAACTCAGGATCCAGTAAAACAAAGCATTGTAGAAAAAGTAAAAAACAATTCACGCGAAATAGTAGAATTTGGCTGTGGGGATAAGGCGACTAATCGTCGCATTGAGTCTAATAATGAAATAAAAATTGTGAATTAACTTTGTTTTGTAATGAAAATAAACATGTAGTTCTAATGAACAAAATGTAAAGGCGCAAACGAGCTGGTGTACATTGCACATGGTTGAAAAAACCCCGAGACTGCGGATAAACGACGCAACACTAAAAAGTCTCTAGTTGTTGTGTCGTTTCCCCGCTGTCTGAGGATTTTTTCAACCATGTGCAATGTAGTTATAATTAGAAACTTGTTGAGCGTCATTGAAGACCACTTAATGAGTAACTTTTAGAAATACTTTGAGCTCGTGCTAAGTGCAGTAGTGGGCCGACGTTGCTCATGCAACTGGCAGAAGGCTCGGCGGCAAGAAAACTTGCAGACGAGAAGAGGCGGAAAAACCCCGATGGCGCGTTCTCGCACCTGCTAACTCTAGCGCTCCTCCGTGCTGCCCACGTGTTCTAAGTCTTTCTAAAACTAGGAACTTTTTAGCAAACCCTCACCGTGTTCTGCTCATCGCACTACTGGAGCCTTTCAAGCATGCTTCTAAGCGCACGCCCCAGTGCTTCAAAAGGCTCCGGTAGTGCTGCACGCGGAACAGGATAACGGTTTGCTAAAAAGTCCCCAATGTCTGATTTAGTGGTTTTCGATGACGCTCGGCAAGTTTCTTATCAAAACAGTACGGTAATTTTCAATGATTAAAAAAAAAAAACATGTTTTTCGACATATTTTCGTTAACTAGCCGACTTATTGCCACGATTTAGAGCCCTATGTTACGTCTCCCTTAGTGTTTAACTCACCTCCACAAACCGCATTACCATAGCTTTCCCGGCTTTTTATTAAACACATCTCTAAAGCCTGTGTCCGAGTCTGTTAGCCCACCGCAGCTCAGAGTACGAGGAACGAAAGCTCGCGTCGCAGAACCGAGTGATCCTGGGCTCAATACCCTCCACGACTCACTCTTCTCTAGACGAGCGTCGTACTGGCGTGCGTCGTGTATCATCACTGCGTGATGCCCATGGGCTATCAGTGGTATCCCACTGGCTAGACTTCTCATCGGAGACGCCAGGTGTAGACTCATTTCCCGCCATTTATACAAACAGACAACACAATTTTTTACACATTCGTATACTTTTTTTTTTTTTTCAGTAGAGTAAAAATATAAAACGTTTGTGTTTGCACTCGGCTTTCTTCTAAATGTTAAAGAAAACACAAAATAAAGTCGAGAAGGATCGTCCTGATCAGCTCACGGTCAGAACAGGCTATCAAACGTTCTTTCGCGGATTTTTTTTTGTCCCTAATGCACGCGCCTGAGTCAGCAATGCACGTGCTAAAATTATATATATATATATATATATATATACAGAGTGTCACAAAACAAATTTACACATTCTTTTTTACCGCGAAAATCAACTAGGCATCGCCGAACGCTCATTCTACGCCCAAAGGTAGAGCTAGAGGTCACAACCAGATGCCAAAGTTTCAGCCCGATCCGATACCTTATTCAAAAGTTATAAGTGATTTTCTGAAAATTTCAATGGGAAAATGGAGCCCATTTTCGCCCGTTTTCGGTTTCTGGTGCCATAGAACCCCATGAATTCGAAAACTCCGTCGGCCGCCATTTTCTCATTGAAATTGTCAGAAAATCACTTATAACTTTTGATTAAGGTATCGGATCGGGCTGAAACTTTGGCATCTGATTGTGACCTCTAGCGCTACCTTTGGGCGGAGAATGAGCGTTCGGCGATGCCTAGTTGATTTTTGCGGTAAAAAAGAATGCGTATATCTTTTCTTTTTTTTTTGTGACACCCTGTGTATGTATATATATATATATAGATATATATATATATTGCACTTCGGCAATTTCCGTCACCACACTAATTGGCCACGAACGTGAACCCGAATGTCTTCCGGTGGATTGATTACTTCCCGAACGCAAGCCCACCGGTAACGAAGATCTGGTGTTTAATCCGTGAGCAGTATTCGCCCGCTTTGTGGACTTCATTTTAAAAACCAAACAGCAAAATTCACATTTCTGGTTCCTTACCCTCATGCGCGAATGTTCCATCACGCAATATGCAGTCATTAAGACTTTAACTTGGCATTCCTTGTGGTGCCATTAACGTCCGGTTACTTTAGCAATGTTCTGACCGATAGTGATTGTGGGGACGACGGTGAGAATTAACGTATTCACGTAAAAACTGCCCGAAGTAAGGTGCGAACGTAAATATCGAAATAGGCGCATTCTTTCAACACAACTCACCTTGATATCATCTCATCCTCGCTACAGGTATCTTCGATCAAACTCTGATCAATACAACAAAATATTATAGCGCAGCTAAAAAAAGAATATAGTCGCCGTTTGGTTCGAGAAGCAGTGAACGCTCTGATCACCAACAAATCAGTTTCAACTCTAGCTTCTACTGTCTATCAAAGGTATGCAAAAAAAATTTAGATACAGCCAGGTCAAATATTCCATAAACTTCCACCGGACACGAGACCATTGAAGGACAACAGCGTATAGCTCTGAAACAAAAATTCCGGTTATCATATAAAAGTAAAACAAGAAGAGCAGTACAGAAAATAATTGTGATGAGTCTTACCCACTGCAGAAACAGCCAAGGCGCAGAGAGGAATCTCTTGCTCGAATCCGACGGACACTAAAATAAATTTAAAAAAAAAGAAGCTATGTGATTGCTTATGATCTGGCAATGTTTCATTCGCGTGTGTCATAATACGTCGGACCTAGTCCCAAGACATAAGTGTTGACCGAAAATCCGCATTTAGGCAATGAGTAACCTTTTATCATGTAACGAGGAAGCGAAACACGTACTCTAGGTATACGGCAGCGGCTATACTACGTAGTGAGGTTTCACGGGATTTTCAATCGCTCAATCAGTGTCACCTGGATTATGGGTCGCGTTTGCAATACGAGTTACGAGTAGGTGACAAAAGCGTTCATCGTCTGTAAGCGTCTTCGCCTTTACGCCCACTTTCCTCGCAAAGCTAAAAAACAACGTATGCGCACCTGCGACCAATCTTGACAAAAAGAAAACTTTCTTCATTATATTGCGAACGCTCCCAACGGTTTGAATTGCTTCTTCTCTTAAATCCAAGCTCTCTTGATAGGCGCCGTGGATGTTCCCGATTCAGTGTGTGTCCCTCGTCCAAGGTTAGGCGATTTGAAGCAACCACGTGCTCCTTCACTGACACGAGACTCGCTTTTGATCACGTGACTCCACCTTCCGTTATTTACTCCTTGCTCTAGAGCACGTTTTGAAAAGGCAAGTGAAGGGCATTTTGGGCCCATCGTCAGGAACGCGCGCCTCACGTTCTGAAAAAAAAAAAAAAAAAGGCATACAGGACTGCGTGGTTCTTAACGGTGTCCACAGATGGCACCGGTGGCGCAACGTCCATTCCCTTTCGAAAGTTGTGACACCCTAAGTTTGTACCCTAAACTCTGTACCCTATTAATTCACGAGATTGTTCGTACCGCCATCTCTAAGTGATGTTGTAGTGCGCTCTCATTTATGCGGTTTCACGAGCCTGGCAGTTGCATAAGAATCAGTACACTGCTTGAAACAGTTATCGCAAACATGATATTGTGTTGTTCTTTTCGCCTCTTACTCTTTCTCATTAAATCTCTGTGCCTCCCTCCATATCACTGTATGTCTCCGTTCGTTTGTCCCCTTTCTTTCGTTCTTTTTTTTTTCTCTCTCACTTTCTCTTGCTGACAACGCAGTGATGAATGTTTATTTTTCTGCCTGAGATGTTGCTTCGCAGGAGCTCTGTCTACCACAGTGGTAGTTTAGTTTAGACACGGAGTCTGGAACAAGTCTGCGACCGCTGTGTTTAACGTCCTTCCGTCGAAAGTGGTCTGACCTTCTAAATTACCTCCCCAGTATAGTTGAAATAGCGCACCAAAGTCGAACAATCCACATGTTCAAGAAAAGAGTAAAAGCGTATTTTTTTTTTTGCTGCAATGACATAAACTTGCAGTTCGTTCCGCGAGTGTGAAAGCCACCTACTAGTGGATAGCAGATTTCAAAGAATTCTTATAATGCTTTTGATTTTTTTACATGTTTAATTAATGACCATGTTGGATTAACCTCAGATTGGGATAGAAAAGAAACATCAAAACGTAGGAGAGAACAAAAATAGACAGACGTAATCCCGTCTATTTTCTGTCTCTTCTACGTTTTGATGTTTGTTCTCTACCCCAGTCTGAGGTTAATCGAACATGGTTAATATGTTTGTTTCTTTTTAAATATGTAATGTTTGTTTCTTTTTTGTTGTTTGTAATTTTTGTTTGTTTTAAATATGTTTGTTTCTTTTTAAATATATAATACGATATGTTTTTTTTTTTTAATTAATGAGTCTATTAATAATTCAATTGCTGGGGCAAAAATATAGCACTGTCTTTCATGTGTCTTTTTTATTTTTTTCTGTTGTTTGAATGCGAAGAGGATTATTTTAGATTAAAGCGCTTCACTGACGTTGTATTTTAGCGAGTGTGATCTCAATGATGTAGATGTGAATGATTTTGATTTTAAAGTTTTGATGACGTTGATGTTAATTATTGCGATTACGACGCTTAGCTAATGACATTTTTTTTATGTTCACTCTGGTTCTGCACACTGTTGACTGCTGTAGAAAAATGGAAGGCTAAAAGTTTTGTCAAAAAACTTGTCTTTTTTTTTTTTTTCGCCGCGGCCCCTCAGACACGTATATATGTCTAGAAATAAGGATTATTATTAAAGATCATAATTATACATTGATGTGGCAACAAATGACGTCAAAAACGCCGGACTGTCATGCCGTCGGATGTTGCGATCCAGGCGGTTAAGTGTAGAAGTTATGGGGCGAAACAAAAAGCATGAGAGAGCGCGAGTGACATTTCGGATGTTGCGATCCTGGCGGTTAAGTGTAGAAGTTATGGGGGCGAAAAAAAAAAAAGGAGAGAACGTGAGTGACATTTCGGTAGCATTTCAAAATCCTCGGGTGGTTTGAGTAAACCTTTATTCTTTCCCTGAATAGTGTACAAGTCACTAGACATACGTACCAATAAAAAGAAACAACAACTTACCCGTTTCTTGAGGTGTTGCGCGTTTGGACCACCAGGCTAACCAAACAATACAAAAATATTATTTAAAAAATCATGAACTAACACAAACATTGGGTGAGCACATTCATGATATCATAAATTTAAAACTGACTACGACACGAATAACGCGATACTCGACCACAGTATTCGCAACTTTCGGCGATGGTGGTAACGCGGCGTTAGGGTCGAGTGCTATCTAGCTCCTGGTCGTTCGGCTTCAAAGCAAAGGTGCTCGCTTACACCTCCTTGACGCGGAAGTACGGGGTAAGGCTCCTTCATCGCTCGTATTTCGCAAAATGGCAACTATATACGAACACGTCGCAGACCCAACCTGGTACTGCTGTCCTACGACGATCATCCAGATGACAGCCATCTTTGACAGGAACTAGTAGATCGTCTGATAGTCAAGCATTTCCGAGGCCGTGGTATACGCCTCGGCAATGCTTGTCTATCATACGATCTCCCCGCACCATCGGCAAGATGGCGGCCTCCAGAGGCCGTATACTTGCACACGTCAATAGACCTTTGCAGAAATCGCCTCCTGCGCGCTGCCATCTTTGTCTGCTGGGCTGTGGAACGCCTTCCAAGCATGCGCTGTTATCGGACGCTGCGCATGCGTCCACAGCTCAGTGACTCAGCATTTTTTTACCCGGTCGCTTCGTTCGAGACTGCCGCCGGAAAGGTCTATAGGTCGTCAAAGTTCCGAATTCTCGGCCATCGTATTCAGAGTTTAGCTGCCGGGACACTTTCGTCTTGTGGTCGTCGACAACTTAATTAAAACTCTAAAGCTAAAAAACTAAAACTCTAAACTCAATTAAAACTCTAAAGAACGAATCAAGAAGCAAAAAGCATGAAGGTAATAAGGCACGCCCTGGGTTTTTTAAACTGTCAATAACAATAGCTTTTTTTCAGCAATTAGTTTAGCATTTATTGTTGTTGTTTGTTCGGAATTTTGAATAGCTGTATAGCTCAGGGCGGTGCGAATTTTCCAATTAAATTTTTCGAAAGGCCCTCGCGCTTCTTTTTTTTTTTTTTTAGTAGTTATTTACGTGATTAATGGTGAGGGTTACGCCAATATTGTAAGCGCCACCTATACTGGCGCGTTTCCCCCCAAAAACGATAGAAACACTAACTATGCCTTCTTTTATATGGTTATTTAATAGCAACCCATGTGTGTGAGGCGTGCATTTGTGGTAAACACTGTCATAAAAAAAAAAAAAAAACATTTCTGTCCCAAAGATTTTTGCGAACGTTACACAACAGGTTAAACAGGTTACGTCCATGTCTGAATTCACAAACCTCATTTCTTGGGCTATATAATCATAAATTTTTGTATTAAAAAATATTCTTGCAAAACACTATTAATCTGTACGGTTTTTGTTTCAACGCTTAATTGCGATCTAGCAGAACCGCTTTGTACTTTTCATTTTATATATCCCGCGGGGAGTTTCGAGTTTGTCTTATTTATATTTTATGCAACGAATATATTCTCCAAGCAATAGCTGTGCAATCACTTTCCTCTAGAGCACGTCGGTAGCCAATCACCACGAACGGAGAAATTATCCCAACAAATAACGAAGAAAAATTATTGAATTAAAAAAAATTGCCAGCAGCCTTTAGCTTGAAAGTACTATATTGCATAAATTGCAATATAGGGAATTGGTGCGAAAATTGGTGCGTCACTTGACTCTAATTTTTCCGCTAAATTTAGCGGGGAAACTGAATGGTTGTATACGCCACGTAAGGTCGACTTCCCCCGCTGAATTTAGCGGGTAAGTTTATTGGTGCATAGGTCATGTGACGTCAATTTTCCGCGGAAAACTGATTTTATGTTTTAGCCACAAGACGGTCATTTCCCCGCTAAATTTAGCGGAGAAACTGAGTTGACGTATAGGTCACGTGCAGTCAATTACCACAAGGTGCATAGGTAACCTGAAGTCATGTGATGCCACTTTCCACGCTAAATTTAGCGGAAATGGCACGGACGGACGGACGGACAAAATTGTGAAATTGGGGTATAGCGTTAAAAAGCATTTAAAAAGCTGTGTGCGCAGGTGAAAATAGAAAGTAAAACTTCATGTTTATTGTTTTTGTTAGTATCTTATTTCTCGTGTCCACTTATGTATTCAGAGCCCGATCAATCTTCTCTAGGGTCATTCCGCTGTTCGCAAAGATCAGCTACCTGCGTGTTATGTAGAAAAGTGAGCGCACAGCTGTTTATATTTAGTGCTGCCGTCCTCCGCATATATTTTATATGACCATCTGATTTCTAAACAAGGCTTTCACTTTTCTTTCTTTTTTTTTTACGTAGTTTTGGCTAGCCGACGCTGTAGTTATATTTTAACACTACTCTGCACTTTGGTGTAGATTATGCCATTGGTAGTCACAAAGAAATAAAACTTTGAATGAATTAATTAAGCAATTAATACTTACAGCTGCATCAAGGATAACCGTTTGAATGAATACTTGAAGACATTTTTAACTGCATCCGCGGTAACATCCTATACTTTTGTTTTGTACAAAAACAATAATAAATGGGTGGCACTTGCTGTTTCGTTTTTCGGTCTCCTTCCACGAGGTGTCCGCGGACAAAGCAGCCATGTCTTGGTCCAACGACGCTGCGTGTTTTCGGAAAGATCATCGTTACAACGAGTAAAATAATGACGTCATTGGGTAGGGTTGCGTCGGGTTGGGTTGGGATAGTTTAGGTCGGGTCGGGTCGGGTCGGGTCGGGTCGGATAAGGCTCGAGATCAAAGTTAGCGTTAAGCTCACCGTTGGCGACCAGAATCTCAAAAGTCAAGACGAAAGCCACCATGGCCCGACATATCTGACGACCTGCTCCACGGCGCGTTTTCCGCATGTCTTAGGTTTCTTCCTGAATAAAAGCAAAAAAAAAAAGCATCAAGATATAAATCTACATGTCCGTTGATACAATAAAAAAGAAACACTTTATATTAGCGACGCATAATTCATAATAAAAAAAAAAAACTCATGAGATACCTCAAATTGAAGTAACTGAATCGTAATCTAAAATGTTTATCTGTAGTTATGGCATGATTTTGTTTCCGTAAAATACTTCATACTCTATGTTCAAAGGCATATGACGCGTTCTTTCAAACTACTGACGCCACGAAAAATTTTGACAGCCTCCAGTTTCGTGTGCATCGGGAGCCGGGGTGCTGGCGCCATCTCTTGCAAGCGCGCGAAACTGAATAGCAGACGACGTTGATTTCAAATTCTGTGCTCGCCCCGTCAACCGATGTACGCTAAAGTGCTTTAGGAAAGTTTTAAACATCCCTAACAACAAACTTTTTTTTTTTTGCTATACCTTTTGGCTTGCTAGCTAGAATCAACGTCTCAGCTGGGACTTTGTGAAAGAAAGCACCGCCAAAGCTAGCGAACGAGCAGAGTGACACGTGAAGTTAAGCACTCGCGCGCCCCAGGCTTGGCAGGCTTTCTTTTACAGAGTCAATCAATTAATCATTCAATCAACACTTCATTTCACATAAAGAGTTAAAGTAGTCAAAGCTTACACGCAGATTCTAAGCAAGCCGCTCCTGAATTACGTCGTGCGGTCGTGTATTCCTACGGTGCGATGCACTTTAAAGACCCCAAACTAGCAGTTCTACAGTACCTGCTAAATTCATCCTCTGCAGTGGGCAACAATGTCGCCGTGTTTATGGCAGACTAACCTCCCGCTTTTGAAACAACTAACGACTACTTACTTTTAGTTTTTTTCCCCTGATATACTTTCATGAATGGGTTCGTTCTGCATCCACTACGCGTCGTAATCATACTATGTGTGCAAGTTTAGTCGTTTTTGTCAGCAACGTATTGAACAAACTAACAGTCACCTCTCGTCGCGAAATATAATGTTCACAACATTAGGTAGTCGACGCACCTTTGCGCGTGCCTTCAACGTCCGCGCCATCGTGACTTTGAGCATTTCTATATTGCAGTTGGTTTGTCAACAAAAAAAAAAAGTGTATCTTGAAATTTGAAATATTTGAAAAAGCCGTTGTTTCAAACGCCTTAATAAGAACGTTACACGCAACAATATTTTTCAAATATTGCAGATTTGTGACTGTAAACGCCAATATATTATGGTTGGGTTTTAATTTTAAAACGTGAACTGGAGAAACTATGAAAAAAAAAAACAAGCATTTGCTTATATATTTTGGATTTTTGAGCTTTATTGCGAGATTTGTTCAGTCAAGAAGACTTTTTTTACGGCCTCGAGATTCGTCTAGGTTTCAGAACACCAAAATAAAAAAAATCGAACTTTTTCACGAGAAAAAATTGACGACAAGCATTCATTGTTAGATTTAAAACGTCTTTGAAGCACCTTTCTATTGATTGTGTTACGTGTGTGCTTGGGAGTACGAGCAGTTTGAGCAACACAAATCACCAGTGGCTATAAACATTAGAAAGTTTATTACATCGATTTTTGAAACCCCTTCGAGGTGTCAGCACGCGCACCTCAAAACATACTTCAGAGTTGTCGCGATCTCCGAAATGCTTCAGCAAAAACGATGCACAAAAACTCCCTACGCATAACTAAAAACTGGGTCAACACTTCTGCGCAGCGCAATTGGGCAGGCGCGAGAGCGTAGCTCCGTGGGTAGGTCTTTTCTAAAATAAATTTTTTCTAAAACCATACCAGCTAATACCAGCTACTCTGAGCTGCAGCTAACGCTACAAGCGCAAGACGTCAGCTTTAAAACGTTCTGCCGCGAAACAAGGCGCTTGGACTAGGAAGACACGCCTCAAGACAAAGTGCGCGAGCAACATACCTTTCCAATATCTACAAAACTGGAGCCCAGCATGTGATCTCTAGTACCAGCACAAGATATCTAGATATAGTAATCAACAGCCCAACATGCACTAAACTAGTACCAGGTCTCTAGATTTAGTAGCTCCAGTACCAGCGTGTGGTCCTGTTCACATTACTTCGTGGCACATGTTAAATTACCCAGCATAGCACTCGTACTACACTTTCTCATTTTTTTTTATTTACAGCACGCAACAACGTGGCAGTACGCTGTTCAAACACATAACGTCTTATTAACTTGATTTGGGGACAAATTCTGCATACCATACTCTTATTCACGTCAAGAACCGTAGTAAAAGCATTCCGGCTTCTCGCGGATCATAACTGATTTACTCCCGTATGAGGCGAATGGAGATTTATGTGGGTAAATTTTATATTTGCTTATCAGTATTTTATCAAGACATGCGTGTTTCAAACACCAAAAGCATCGTTTCGTCCCCCAACAGCCAAATCTTGCAAAACCTGCTTCGTGCAGCGAATGAACAATTAACAAAACTGTTTGCTTGGTGTGGCGAGTGGCATTCGTTTGATCGACGCCTGTTGACTAAAGTATGAACTTGACTAATGTGGAACTTGAACACTCACCTCACGGCCCACTCTGAAATAAGAGAGCGCACGAACAATGTCTGCCGTCTGCTCGCACCGGTCAGACACGGACAAGCCCAGCGTCCAGCCTTTTATAAGACCGTTACGCCCCGCCACCTAAGCCCAGCGCCTTCCGCAGCTAGGGCCGATCACCATAGAAACGTCGCTAGGCTTAACTTTCTACCTAAGCCTACCGGCACTCCGAGATGTTCTGTCCATCCGTGGCATTTAGGAATGGCGGTTAGACTTAACTCATTAAGGGGAGGCTTTGGCCTGTGTGTCCAGACCCTTGATCCTGCCTTGGGCGGGCGACGGATTCCCTTTAGTCGCGTCAGCGCGGGTCCGGTGGTATGCATATTTCATGCGATTCCGAGCGGGACTCCCTTTCGGTTACGACATTTGCGACTCTCTGGGAATCTTCGGGCAATTGTTCCAGAAATGGCGGTCGTTAATCTAAAAGGTGCCAAATTGATCGCTGCAGTTCTCTCTTGTTTGCAACATGAATAAGTGTAATTACCGTTAATGACACAAGCGCACCGCTCAGTCTGTCCTTGCAATGAGAACTTCAAATAAATACAAAAGTCCCTCCTTTCTTTAGGGTAGTTTTGTTCGCCGTGTTTTTTTTTTTTTTTCACTATGAACGCCAGAATGCAAACGTGTCTCGTACAAACAAGAAAAAAAAAACAAAAAAACATCGCAATCTTAGAGAAATACTAGTGCGGCCCATCCAATTGAGAGGCCAGCTCGCGCGCTCCTATACAAACGCAGTGATTGAACAACAAGGTCAGCCCAAACACCCACGCCTAGCTGAGCCATGTACTGAGGACATACAGCGCCCAAAGAGGAAGTAGAATATGAAGCACATACCACGAAATGAGGCAACTGGACGCGCAAAACGTGGAGACAACCCCTCAAGCATCGTCAGAAATATTAGGAAAAAAAATATGAAAAAGGCAAGACGGCGGCTGACAAGACCGGGTACAACCATGGAGTGTCCCTCTCGTCAAGAAATACCACCAACTAAAATAAGCCAATGACGTTCTTTTTCACAGATAGCTACACGTATTCGACGTGTCGGCGTACTGCATACCGTAGAACTTCCATCCTCCGGGACAGATAGTTATGACAACTCCGGTAACAATACTTAATGACGGGGGAAGTTTAGTAGACTGTTCCGATAACCCGGAAAACCAATACCCGATAGGCCGCGGACACCATTGCGAATTCATCGTATATCGGTATTGTTATCGGAGACATCGGTTCAATCTAGCAAAACTTTTTAGACCCCCGGTGCCCTTGAGCCTCGGTCGTATCGTTATCGGAGTCATCGAAACGGTCTACTAGAACTCCCTGTTTTAGTCAAAAGCGACGACGTTGTTGTTGCTGTTCGTTCCTGGTGTTTCCCTTCGGTCTTCGCGAGCCGCAGTCGAGTAGACGGTTGGTGGCTGCCGCCGCTACGCCGAGGGTTTCGCACAGCTTGCAGTCGGTTTGGTTAGCGTTCAGAGCGAGACTCGATTCGTGCGTCGATGAGTAGTAGCTGCTCGAGACCAGATCCGAGGCGTCCGCGCAAGGTCTGGCGCCCGGCTGCCGGAACTCCGGTTTGGGGGGCTGGAGCGAGAGGTCGCAGTCGCATCTGGGACAGGCGTTCTTGCCGGGCTTGCCCGCGAAGGTGGTCTCCTGATGGACGAAAAGGTCGGCCATCGGTTTGTTAGTGTTTCTGCCTCTTAAGTTTCGTTGATAGAGCAGCTCAAAAGACAGCTACAACAGTGCCACCTTGACGTGAGTTGTATTACTTCGTCTTGGTCTTTGTTTTCGACTCTCTTATACTTTTTTTTAAACAGCAAGGCAAACCCGAGCTTTGCGTTCAGCGCGACAACCAAAACCTGCCCGGTATATCCTAGGATTTCCCATGTGCAAAAAGGGTGCTTTTGTTCAGCCAACGAGAAGTATAGATTGTTTCTTCGCCTAGAAAACTTTTACCTTGTAATTTGCACGACAGAGCGCATTCTATAGTCGGTTACAGGTTAAGAAAGGTGTACGAGGGAAAGGAAGGCTAGGGAGGAGGAAGCAGACGGAACGCTGGAGAGGGGAGGACGTTTCCTCCTCTACTCTCCAGCATTCCGTTTGCTTCCTTCTCCCCGCCCTCCTCTCCCTCGAAAGTTTTCTTAACCTTTAACTGACTCTAGTGATTTACAACGAAAACGAAACGAGCACAAAAGCTCTCTGTAACACTCAAAACTGAACAGTCATTAAAAAAAAAGTACGAAAATGTATTGCAAGAAGCGAAAGAGTGCAGGCGAGTTGGTTAGGAAACATCATAATCTAAATACCGAGACACGGAGGAAATAAAATAACGGACAAGGCGTGTCCGTCTTGTCCGTTATGTTCTTATCCTTCGTGTCCCAGGGTTGAGATTATGGCAAAAAGTTCTTCGTTTTTGTCTCGTAAGTGGCAGGGCAAGAGTGCAATAACAAGGACCTTGTGAGTAAACGATCGGTAGCAAAATCCTTGTCTCAAAATATCCCTGACAATCCTTTTCAGGGAAATGTTTTCAGTCTTTTCTCCAGCGCAGGCCGCCGACAACATGGCCGGCTTGCCAGTATCACCATGTTAGCTTAGACTGTGTGAAAGAAAGCCTGCCAAGCCTGGGGCGCGCCAGCGCTGGAGACTCGACTTCACGTGCCACTCCGCTCGTGCACCGCCTTTGGTAGTGCCAAAGCCTGGCAGATCGCCACGAGAAGCGGCCGCCGAAATGGAAAAGGTGGTGCGGCAGACAAAGGATGAGTGGAGAGCCACCTGACCTGGCGCCCCGCTGCGGCGACGCGCCGAAATACACTTCTCCCGAGCGAACAGGTGTGTTTCGGGTCCTAGCCGCTGCAAAAGCTGTGCGCTGACGTCCAGGTTCCCCGAGAAACGGCTGTTTGATGCTCCGTGCTACCAGATCCTCCCGCTCCAAATGTGCGACCGGGCACTCTATGGCTCTGTCGTCGAACTGCCAGGCTTTGTGAGTATAGAGGAAGCTATGGTAGTGCGTATATAGCAAGCCGGCCATGTTGTCTTGACTGCACGAACTCGCGCCACGTCAGAAATTCATCGGAACTGTAGAAAGCTCTTGCTGGAGCCAGGACCTCCCTGTCATATTGCCAAAGCTTTGGTTTACTGTACAGGTAAGTGTCGGGAGGAAAGAGTACGTGACAGTCATAAATACCGTACCTCATCACGGTCGTCGTCGCACGGTGCTTTGTTCCTCCTGGTTCGTCTGAGCTGCTGTTTCTGGCGCTTGCGCGGCGCGTCCCTCACGAGGGTCAGGCTGGACTGGTGGCGGCCCTTGCCCGCGCCGTCCTGGAGGATGCATCGGAGCTCCGTGTTGAGGCTCGAGTCCGTGAAGACGATGCGGAAAGGTGTTGCCGTCCTCGGCCTCTTCCTCGGGACCCAGAGACACCTGCGCTGCAGGCGCGAGTCCCCATACCCCTCCATTTTCTTTTCTGCGCGGGCGCCAGGAATGCGCACCATGAAATAAAGGTACACACACAAAACAAAACATCTGCGCATATATGCTTTTCAGCATATAGTCATACGCAATCTTATTTGTACCTGCTATGCGCATCTTAAGATTGTTCACGACTTTCTCCGTTGTTTCTTTCTTTATATTGATAGCCTCAGCTCAAAACTTGTCAGCTGCTTCAAAGTGCATGTTCTCTTTCAATATGTCTTTCAATCTTGTATATAAACAAATACGAGAAAGGTGTATTCGTTTCTATGATGAGAAAAAAAAATGGCAACGAAGGCCGAAAATAAATTGTAGTATACAGTTTCTAGCAAACGCCGTTGAACGATATAGATTACAAAACAAATGACTACTCCGTTTCACAAAGCAACGTCGCAATATTTTTTTGCGTTTGCTATTATTGATTAAATCAATCACTCACAGTGAATGTGCCCTGGCCCTAAGCCTTTCTTTTTTTGTGCGTGATTTGTTTAGCCAGTGATAATAAACCTATGACGATAACGGGCGCCGTGACTATGCACTTTTAGCGCGGCTTGATTACCTCCATTAGCTCGTCGCGTCAGCTTACGACCGTAATAAGTTTGATGCCCGTCCCATGTCAGCGTCATTACTACGTCATGAATCTACGCTTTCGTAAAAATGGGTGTGTTCATCCTCATTGTTCCCGCATTATTTTTCATCGCACGGAGCTCGGAGAGTGCCCTACACCTTACCGTACTGGACATGCTTATCCTCCGCGGACTCGAAGACTCGCGGACGGCCACGTCTTGGACCTTGGACGCGGTGCATCTTCGCCGGTCGGATTTTGTCCTCCGCGCTTCCTTGTCATCGAAACCCACCTGACCTGGACACTTGGATGAGCGGAACTTGTCCCGGTGTCTTGAATGGCAGACTGTTTTAACAGAAGGTAATACGGTGATTTCTTCCGTGCCCTTTTCGACAAAGGCTTCCTTCCCATTGCCCGTCTTGCCGTTGCGGTGGTGGCGGCGGTCGTTGTCGTCTTCGGTTGAACTCTCTTCGTCCGATGATGTTTCGGAGTGAAGTTCGGTCGTAACGGCGGATAACGCTAAGTCCTTTCGCTTAGATGAATCCTCCCCATGGTGTCGGGTGGTGTACCTGCAGTTTAAGTTGTGACGAGCGTAAGTAGTTTAAAAGCTAAGCGAGAACATGTTGCACACATCTCTACAAGGAGCGCATGGTCAGTGATGCAGGGAACGACTCCAGATGTTAGAATCCCTTCGAATATTATCCGCGTCAAACAACGAAGATAAAACTACAATGAATTTAAGCACTCATGCTTTGTTGCAAGTGGACAAGGCACGGCCATAACCAACATATACCACGGTTGCTATTGAGGAACTCTATTTCGTTTGTTCTCTTCAATTGCAGCTCGTGTCATTTTTTTGTTTTGAAGGCACGTAGACGTGAAAGAAGTGGTAAACATGTTGATTGACTCGTTAATTATTGAAAGATTTTGTCGTTTAAAACAGCAGGCAGTGATTGTTTTTCGTCTCACTCTTGATGCGAGCATTTAACCGAAATGTAGCTCGAGTGTGTGTTACATTCTGCCGATTCCTGGCGAAGAGAATGATGAATGAATCTCACTGAAAAGTTAAAATAAACGGAAAAAACAATAATCGTGTGATGCTTATAACCTCCCCCATGTAGTAGAACCAGTGTATTAAACTCCCGTAAAACGACCATGTTCCTCTGCCGCAATAACGTATATATCTACGGCAATATGTCGATATATTTTGTCTAGCAACGTTTTATTTTTGTACTCCGATTTGTTCGTACTAGTGAAGGTACTCCAATGTGTACCTTCACAAGAAACAAAATCCACAAACCTGACGTAACTGTGCTTTCGACGAAATCTTGGGGCCTCCATCGGCTCCTTGCCCCTTCCTCTTACGGCACGATGAGAATGTTTAGACAGTCTGCTGCGTCTTTCGCTCGGAGAGGCCCGTCCGTTTCTATCAGGATCATCTAACACTTGAGGTGACGATGTCTTCTTGAGAACGTGCTCCACCATGACCTTGTGCGGCTCCGGCAGCGAAACCCTGATGACTTGACTATCACCATGGAGTTCACATGTCTGACCGGTCTTCATGCAATGTACAAACTTGTCGCAGCTATCTTTCTTGCCGTCGAAGGAACAGTGACGATGTTCCAGAAGGTTAGAGAGGCTGTCTAAACCATTCGATCTGGGAAAGTTGAGCTCGAGCACATGCTTTTCGACAGTAGATTCAAGCTCACCGTTGTATTCACGTTGCGATACCTCCTGGACGTTAGACGTGTCCGCTTCTGGGGCCGGCGGGGCTTTCATGGAATATTTTCTGGAATCCCAAACGTCTTCATCCCGAGAATCCTCATCGGATGAACTAGATTGTGGGGAGTCCGAGGAGTAGCTCGACTTGTACCTACTGAAGAACTCCGAGTTTTCGCGGCACTTGTCCCTGGGCACACGGTGGTCGAGGTTCTTGTCCTGCGGGTGGGAATGTTTCCGGTCGCGGTGCTTCGGGAAATGTCTTCTACTGGGAACTCCCCTGGCCGCTGCCCTGTCATGGCAGGCTGGCTCGCTGACTGCGGTTGCTTGTCTTCCGCATTGACGCCTTGTTTTCATGTTGCTCGACGTCGAGCTGGTCTTGCCGTCTTCGTTGTTGCGGTGATGATGTCGATGATGATGATGGCGGTGGCGACGTCGGTGACGGTTGCAGACGCCCGTCAACGACGCTGATCGGTTGTGTCGGCAACCGGAGGAAGCCGAGTGCTTACGGTGACTGCACTTGTCTTTGTTCCGGCGGCACCTGCAGTGGGACGATGACTCGGCTGGCTGCTGGATCTGAAATCTCAGGCCACGGTTCGCTTCATTCTTGTCTCCCTTGGGATCGTTTTCCTGAGTCCAACATAAAGAACATACTTTTTGTCAGTGCATCTCTTGAGACGATAACCCCAGTTTTACCAAGAGACCGATAACTTAAAAACTAAATAATATTTGCTGAACATACCAATTCGCTGGATAAATTATTGAAGCCATTTTTCTTGTCTAATTTCGAAGTTAAATATTATTTATCATTTTGTTAAAACACCTGGGTCTGGGTGTGAAAAAACTTGAGACAACCAAAAGTAGAAGAGACAGGGAAAGAAGTTAGTCAGACGACGTCGTCTGGCAGACGTCTTTCTCTATCTCTTCTACTTTTGGTTGTTTCAGGTTTTTTTCACAGCCAGTCTCATGTGTTTTAACAAAATGGTAAACTTACACCCGCTCGCCTGCGCCCTTACTGTGTTTTCGTTATCGTTTACCGTTGTCGATTTATCATTCATCAGAATAAGCAGTTCATGGACCTTCGTAGGGGAAGTGTCTGGGGCACCTTAAGTAACGTAGAGCCTGAAACACTCGCGCTTCTCTACTTAAGAATTATACTCAAAGAGTACAATTCTTAAGTTGTGAAAATTGAAGGAGGAACAGAGTGTTTTTTGTGGTTTTACGACACAGTAGACAGGTACTTACTGAGAACTGCGTGAACCGGGACTAGGCAGCGCTGATCTGGAGCTACGGCAGGCATTGTATGCAGGGATTTTCGTGCATATTGAATGGGAGGACTATTAGAATAGGCAACTGCCAATGCCCAGAGGATTGAGGCACAGGTGCCCCCTTTCCCCTCTGCTCTGCATGCTGTATGTACCACCATTGGACGAAGCACTTGAGCAGTCCGAAAAAGGTTTCGATTTGTCATACAGGGTCGAAGGGGTATGGAAAAGAGAGAAGGTACGGCACTTATGTGTGCCGATGAATTGGTGCTTCTTGCCGAAGCGCAAGGAAAATTGCAGGAGCTCCTGGACTTCTGTGGAGAGGTCGCTGCACGCCTCAAGCTGCGTTTCAAACAGAACAAGTGCACAGTCCTAAGCGGGGGGGTAAGGGGGAAGGGGGGGGGGACACGGGACGAACAGTGAAACCTACAGAGAGGGGCTCTGAAGATGAGGACACTACCAAATACTTGGGGGTGACCCTGACTGTGAGGCCAGACTATTAGAACGTGCATGACAAGAACACGAATGCAAAGGCGTTCAGGGCAAAGAGTCCTGAAGAAAAAATATCACGCTGGACGTACAATAAGTTCGATGTGGTGCGAAATCTGTGGAAGACGGTCATAGTCCTCGGCATCACTTATGCCAATGGGGTGCTCGTGGTCTCGTCGCCAACAAGGAAGTTTCTGGAGAGGAGGCCGAGGGATGCAGGAAGGGTGGCCCTGGCGGTCCCAAGAACAATGGCCAACGAGGGTATTTAGGGGGACCTGCTAGTCGTTTTTTGAAGCCAGGGAGGCCAGTGCCAAGGTGCTGTATGAGAGGTGCATCTGCAGACATTTGGGGGAGGACTGGGGCCACCGCACTCTGCGCTACCTTGTGTACAGGGAGAGAAGCACCAAGCGGACGCCCTGGTTGCGAGGACTGCGAGACAGCTATGGCTTGGACCCAATCTGGCTGGAGGCAGCGAGCGAAAACAAAGTGAGCTCGAAAGCACTCCGTGAGGACATCTGTGCGGAAGAGACCGAGAGGTGGAGGGCAAGCGGGTCGACCAAACCTTCACTGGGAGTATATCAAACAGAGAAGGCCATAAGAAGACGTGCCCTGGTGCTATAACTCGGCAGGCAGAGGGCATCTCGCGGGAGCTCCCATTGGAACTTTGCGAACCTGGATGTGGAGGGCCTGCAGTTCACGCAGAGATGGTCGAGGCGTGCGCACTCTATGAATGAACCGACAGACCATCGTGCCAGACCCCCCGACGACGTCCTTGCCTGTTTCGTTTGGTTTCCGAGGCAATGGCGATGAAAAGAAGAGGAGCCAAGTGGATACCCCATCGGTGATGGAGATCACGAAGCATCGACTCGATTACGGGCCGGCGGAGGGAAAGTGAGGGCTGCCAACAAGTCATGGAGCGGGGAGTGAACCAACTGGACGGGCTAACAGAGCTCCAGGCAGTAGCCGAAGTCGTAGAGAAGGCGGTTGGCTAGATCCGGTAAAGCTGTGATCACTAGGGGTGTCGCGAACCGGCCGCGGTTCGAGTTTGACCAGGTTCGACTTTTTCGAACTTTTAGTGAAAATTTCGTCGAACCTTGTATTGAGGTTCGACTCGTGTGAACATGCGCGACAGGCTGGCTAGTTGGCTTCGGATTGGATGGTGATGGCTAAGGCATGAATTAAGGGCACCGCTGATTGGTTATTTCAGTAAATACAGTACAAAAAAAAATAATTTATTAACTTCTTCAGTGATTAGATTTAGTTTCTTTTAATTGCAACTGTTCATAAAATAAAATAACCTTTTGCATAAAAATAAATTCTCCAAACCTAGACATGCTCGTATCAAGGTCTGGCCACACCGTCCGCAAAGTCGAACCGGTCGAATCTGGTGAAAAGTTCGAAGGTTCGTCGAACCGGTTCGACCCAGTCGAACCCCGGAAGTTCGACCTAAACATCCGGTTCGACAAAAGTTCGCGACACCCCTAGTGATCACCCGATACAAAGGGGACAGCCGTAAAATTCAAATCCAAATTCAAATCCAAAGACAGAGTAATTAAAAAGCTGAACAGGTACAAAAAACAAAATCGTTTTTTAGCTTATTTCAGTAGCCCACATAAAAAACAATAAATTGGCTTTTCTTGCTTTTTCACATAGCGCGAAGTTTAGTGTACCTGCAAGTGTATACACGAACTCCACTCTCCTACGTCACGCCGCGGTGGTGGCGCGTCGATCGCACTTCCGGTCTGGGGTGGTGGGCAGAAGTCGCCGTGCGAGACATGCATTCCTGTGTTCTCTCGGAAGAAACCAGACAAAAAACCTGCCTTCTCGTCAAAATGCTGCGACACGGCTGTACCAAGAGAGCCTGGAAAGGTTTGAAGATCAGTTTTCATGTGTTTCTGACCCCTCCGTTCGTCCGAGAACGTGGATAGTAGCAGTGAAAAGGGCAAAGCAGACGCTGTTGAACTGCGATTGCTTGTGCGGGCAACACTTCGTGGTCGCCAGATGTATTTGTTTTGTTCCAACATGAAAGAGAGAAAACCGCCAAGTTGTCCGGATCACCCACGGGTTCAGTGCGTCTTCAAATTCACACGGCCGCCTGATCGTTCGAACTTTCGTCTGCTCTTTCAAACTTGTCTGCTTTTTGTCGTCTGCTCGTTCGAACAAAAGCGGGCCGTAGACCAAACTTTGACCCGGTGATTGCAATAAGAAGTAATTGCAGGCCTCAAAAGACTTAAGTAGGCTCGGTGTAAACAGTAGATACAAGATGTTGATCATTGGTACCAGCTGTGGCCATCACCGACTTGTTACGCTTGGTCTGTTCCCGCTTCCGATTTTCAGTATCGACGTCGATCATCGCCGCTACATTCTACACTTTTGCAGCACGAGCGACGTCGCCACCGAAAATAGCGTCCATTCTGCGGTGTTCGTGCGAATGAATCACTGCACGTCAAATTATTTACGCAAAGTTTAGCGGCGTAACGAGTCTTGATAATTTCGCTCAGGCGATTGAAGTGCTAAGACATTGCTATGAGGATGTAGAATCGACAATTCCAACGCGAAAAAGAGTACGGATACTCACACAGACGCCGAAAACGTGACATTCCAATGGTTTGTTGACGCGGGACGCGGTGCTTGCCCGCACTCCATTGCGCATCCGTTCGAAGTGTCGTCTGCTCTTTCAAACTTGTCTGCTTTTTGTCGTCAGCTCGTTCAAACGACAGCGGCCCGTAAACCAAACGATGACCCGGTAATTGCTCTAAGAACTAAGTGCAGGCCTCAAAACACTTTTGAAGGTTGGTTGGCGTAAGTAGGCTAAGTGTAAACAATAGATACAAGAAGATGTTGATCATTGTTACCAGTGGCCGTCACCGACTTGTAATGCCCGATTCTACTCTGCGGTTTTCAGTATCGACGTCCACCATCTCAGCTACGGTCCAAGCTTTTGCAGCCGGAGCGACGTCGCGACTGAAGATAGCGAACAGAATCTCATCGTGGGAGTCAGGCTTTAGCGCCCATTCTGCGGTGTCCACGTGAAATGAATCGCCGCACGTCACATTATTCACGCAAATTTTTGCCTCGTTAATTTTGCTGAAGCCACTCAAGTAGTCAGACATTGTTAGGAGCACGTAGAATCAACATTTCTAACGCGAAAAAGAGCACGGGGGCTCCCACCGACGCCGAAAACAACGCAATTCAATGGTTTGTTTATGGGCGACGGCGGGCTTCTTGCCCACCGTCCACCGCGCATGCGCGGCGCCAGTGGCGTCCGCTAGGGGCGCTCCAGTTTGTTTGTAAACATGAGTTGGTGTATATATTAAACTTAACAAGGTGATAGTTGTTTAATAAAAATAGCAATGCACAACGGAGTGACTCTTTTTCGGGGTGTAGTTGAGTTCTAGGTACTATCCAGTTCTCTTTATGTCTTTAAAAAAAACTAAAACATTATATTTGCAAGGATGCCAGGCTAGCCTATATTATTTAGATTCGTTTGTGTTTCTGATTTATAATGGACACTCAAACGCTACCTATATAGGTATCGTTTGACCATGCCAGCACGATGAAAGACAATTGAACTTGAAAATTGTGTTTCATATGTAGCAGGTACTCCATATCAGTTGGACTGCGCTGCTGATACTGAGGAGCGATCTTCCAGCGCAATTTACAGACAATTACGAACAACCTCAATGGGCCCTGCAATAATATTCGCTTGGAATCTGCTTCACTTTACATGAGCTTACTGGCACTAGTGGGATCCAAGTACAGGGTGTCACAAAAGAAAATTTACAGGGTTTTCTTCACCGCAAAAATAAACTAGGCATCGCCGAACGCTCATTCTCCGCCCGAAGCTAGCGCTAGAGGTCGCAACCCGATGCCAAAGTTTCAGCCCGATCCGATAACTTAATCAAAAGTTATAAGTTATTTTCTGAAAATTTCAATGGGAAAATGGAGCCCAGTTTTGCCCGTTTGCGGTTTCTGGTGCCATAGAGCTCCATGTATTCGAAAACTCCGTCGGCCGCCATTTTCCCATTGAAATTTTCAGAAAATCAGCATAATTTTTGAATAAGGTATAGGATCGGGCTGAAACCTTGGCATCTGGTTGTGACCTCTAGCGCGCTACCTTTGGGCGGAAAATGAGCGTTCGGCGATTCCTAGTTTATTTTTGCGGTAAAAAGAAAAACTGTAAATTTTCTTTTGCGACACCCTGTATACTCGCACGCAACGCCACTGACCGTGAGACTCCTTTGTTGCGGTGTAATTTCATGAGCAAAAGCAACCGTTTTCTTTCAATCTCCTTCGCAAACCTTCATGACGTACCGGGGGGCCGCCGTTTCGGCATAGTACCCCGCAGTGACGATATTTAAATGCGGCTCATAGATTGAACGCGAACATTGCGTGAGTACTTGATTTGGGCTCGTTGTAATCAATAGCTCGCCAAGCATTCGGGTAGTGGCCCGTGTTCAATGGCTGCAATGACGACAATAGCAGGACCATAACAATATCTGGAACTCGGCACGTATCCTGTGCTTTTGCCAACGCCAGCGCGTGGCTATGATTAACACTGGCGGTATGTAATCGGCTCCAGATCACGTGGCCGCTTGTTCTGGCTGCGAGATGAGGCGGTGAACGCAGCTCGTTTTTCTTTAATTTTTTTCTGCGACTTCTACTGCGTGCCGTTAAACACGGGCGCGTGTTTCATATGTCATTAACGTCAGGGATGCGTTCTAAGCGGTATTTTTTGCAAAAAAAAAAAAATCGTTGCATCACCCCTTTAATGATTCGTAGATCGAAGATCAGCTCACCGCTGAAATTAAAAGCTTTGGCTAGGTGGCGCAAGTTACCGCCCTATTAAGAGGGTTCATCCGCTCCGTACATCCATTCATCCATCGATCCGAGTGTTACAGATAACAAAGCCCAACATTGCGCGTTTGTGTCAGCAGGATTAGTCCGCTAAACAATTGAGCATTGCAGCGGTCTGAAACAAGTGTTGTTTTACAGCGCAGCTGTTAAGGGCTAATTTTTCCCAGGATCGTGTCTCCCACAAAAAAATGAAGACACTAAACTCTGGACACCTACCGCCATCTATGAGCGACGGTGGCAAGCCACGTATCTGGTTGCCGCCGTCGCTCATAGATGGCGGCAGCCTTTCCACTCTGGCTTGCCGACTTGCGGCCGGCCATTACTTTCCATTGTGCAGCTCCGCTGGTCTTCCTTGTTCCCCAGAGTGGAAAGGCTTAAAACATTTTATGTTTTTTTAGAAAACAAATGAATGCAAAAGGAATATGCGAGACTATTTGTCACCTCCTCTCGCGCACCGACTTGGTTTTGCTGCTGGCTCTGCATAACTTCCTCGGAAGAGCTCTCAAGAGATTTCCGGATGTGCTTCAATTCCTGGAAGACAAAATGGGCTCCCATAGGCATGAAGTTTAACACAAATGAAAGTGTGGATTGCACGCGTTATCACACGACCTATTTGTATGAGCATATTCATAACTGACGCAAAATCGTGATTGGAAAATGGTCAAAAGCGAATTTTTGTTTTTGCGAGACCGTTAGGAAAACTAACTCTACCGATGTGGACTTTAATCTTAATTTGATTACGATTTCAGAAGATTGGTCGACTATTTGCACAACAGGCAACAATAATTGAAAGGTTTAAAAAGCGCTAACAAAAGAACGACATAGAAGGAACGAAGACAACTGGACAGACGCTAACTATCATTTGATTTTTATTTGAAGCCATCATCACACACTCCTCTGCCCGACCCGCATCAACAACCAATCACCACTTCCATAAACAGTCATCCAGAAACGTCAGGTTTTTTTTTAAGTAAATAAAAAAAAATGATGCGCCAACAAAATCGACATCTGTCTTTTTAATAAAAAAAATATATTGGTAATTTCTTATTCGGTTTTTTTCTTTTCCCTTTTTTTAACTTCGTCGGTTCCAAGTTAGGTTTACAGCCAGATCGCCTACAGGGGTCAGCAAGATCAGCATTGTTGAGCACACAAAAAATATGTTATTGTGATTATCATTATTTATGCAGCGCCCAGTTTGCCCTAAACTTTCCCGCAGCTAAGCGGTATTTCGTATACGACGTTCGCGGCCCATTCAGTATAAGTGTTTCTTAGAACAAAAATTTGTAGCGTGAGCTACACTGGCCGAGGTTGAGCAGTTTCGCGTGGCTCCTGGAGAGCCATGCTGCGCATGCGCGAGCAGCAGTGGCGTCACACGGCGCACAGCTGGCGCGCCGGAGCCGCCGCCGCCACGCACTCCGCCGCCGCCGCGCCCGCCTCGCCGGTCTGCGCATTCCAGAGGAGTGACGTCATAGCCGCGGCAGACGCACTGGCGCCGGCGCGTGCCCAGCTGTGCGCCTCCGTTGCGCAGTAGCCAAGTCTGACGCTGCACCGGAGCCGCTTGATAGCGCCTCTCATTTTCTTTCTTACGAACCCCCTTACCACGCATTCACACTGGAAGCGGATCCGCGTTCGCAAAGCGGTTGCGAACGCGGTTGTATAAGGATCCAGTACAATCGCACGCGCGCTTGATGTCATCGAGTGCGCGTGCAATTGTACTTCGCAACCGCTTTGCGAACACGGATCCGCTTCCAATGTGAATGAGCGGTTACACGTAGGTGTGCGCCGTAAGCACGTTGCACACAAATAACTATCACCGCGCGACGCAAAAAAAAAAGAATTCACATTATCGCGCGACATAGCATCACCAAACTTTCCACTCAAGCACGACGAAATATCATCGGAATTTCGCACCAGCTCACGCTGTCCATTCGCATCACGCGTCGCGTGATCGTCCGCGCAATTTCTTTTCTCTGTTTTGTTAGCATCGTTATTAGTTTGGTATTAGCCCCGTGCGCGACCGAAAGCGTCGCTGTGGTCGGCCTTCCGCGATTGGCCGAACGCTGACTATGACGTCGGAAAGGGGATTTATCATCGACGGAAATAAGAGGAATGAAAGAACTTTAATTTTGGCGGTGTTGGCAGTGTTCCTTTGAGAGCGCAATGATTTCAAGCTTCCACCATGCTAATAACATACACCATCGAACTTGCTGTTAGCAGGGTAATGACGTCACAAGGGGGAACCGTAGGAGGGCGCCACCAAAACATCTCGCCGCTAATAGGCACTAAGTGCTCGTTCCAGACTGGTGAAGAGGGAGATAGCCACAACTTGTCTCCAGGGCAAAAAGTTGCAAATACCAAATGACAACCTGCCTTTCAAAGCAAGTAAAAAGGTTGCAAAACGTCGTGTACCCTCCTAACCTAATTTCTAGCGTCTGTAAGAGCATTCTTCAAAAGTAAAAAAAAAAGAACTAACCAACAATTGTGCAACCAGACAAAAAAAAAATAACAGACAAGTGCACTTAATTTTGTACTGGCACCAAATTTCGCACAAAATTAAAAAAGATAGCCGGTAGATATAATGTTAACCTTGTTCTCTCGGCCCCTTGTAAACTGTCCGAAATCTGTCCGATGCTGACGAGTCAGAAAGAGAAGCACTTTGTTCTAAGAAACACGCAGTGCAGTATACTGATTGTGCCAAGAATCTCGCATACGAGATACCGCTCAGCCGCGGAAAAGTTTAATAGGGCAAATAGATCGCTGCTTTAATGATAGAGCACGAGAGCATAGTCTTTGTGTGCGCAACAATAAAGGGGGGGGGAGAGAGAGGGGGGTATCTTGCTGACCACGGTAGGCGATGGGGCTGTGAACTTTGCCTGGAATCCGCAAAGATTAAAAACAAAAGCAAAAGATAAGGCCGAGAGAGATGTTTTTAGGCGCTTTTTTATCAAAAAGACATGACAATTGCGTTAACGCACCAGCAATTATTTACTTCAAAAAGAATTGACATTTCTGAACGGCTGTTTGTAAAAGTTGTTATTGGAATTGTTGATGCGGGCCGGGCAGAGGATTGTGTGTATATACGTGGGGATGACTTCAAATAAAAATCAGTCGAGAGTTAGCACCTGTCTTGTTGTCTTCGTTTCTTCTGTGTCCTCGGTTTGTTCTCACGTTTCCAACATTTTGATTAGTAGTGACCAACTAGCGCAAACCCAAGTTATACCCTTGTTACACTATAGCGCTCTTAACTGTCATTAAGCCGACAGTTGAGTCAATCGCGAACGGCCTGAGTTACACGGCGTCACCAACTGTCATTGAGCCGCAAACGATCATTGAGTTTAGCTGAGCTGGCCTACCTGAGGTAACTGATGGGGGCTGGCCCTATGAGAGCTAAAGATGGCGGCGTCCGCCGCATCGCCGTCCATGGCGAGCGCCAGAGAAGCACTTACTATTGCGGAAGATGGTAACCGGACAAAAGCTCACCGGACAAAAGCTCACCGGACAGAAGCTCACCGGACAAAAGCTCACTGGACAAAAGCTCACCCGTTTTTTCACAAACCCGGACAAAAGCTCACCTCTTTTTTTTTTCGCTACCAGGGCGAAACACGGGCTGACATAAAATGCGGACGCGATGGACATTGCACCATTTTTAGGTGAACTTGTACCCCATCCCACGCAAGGGTTTACTACGGTTGGCCATTTCGTCGAAACATGTTTTAGAGAACGGGCATGTTTTATTAAACCACGGTTTAGAGAAAGTATAGAGCCTCAGTTTAGAGATATGCCATTTATCGAAAAGGGGACGCTATTTCAAAAAGGCTTTTTTACTTCGCGCGTGTATCACTGGTGAAGTGTGTTAACCCAAGCCCCCTGCTGCGCTCCCGCCGCTTGGCGGCGGCAGTCTGCGGCGGCTCATTGCAAAAATGTTAACTCACCTGACTTATCCGTACACGCCGCTTCGCGGTGGCCGAATTTGCAAAAAGGAGGCTCACCGCCTTTTTCTCTAACCTTGGTTTCTCTATAAGACCAACATGAAATGTTCTCCTGGTGAGCTTTTGTCCGGGTCTGTTAAAAAATGGGTGAGCTTTTGTCCGGTGAGCTTTTGTCCGGTGAGCTTCTGTCCGGTGAGCTTTTGTCCGGTGAGCTTTTGTCCGGGATTCGCGGAAGATTGGGGGAGGTATCTAGAAAGTATCGTAGCAGCAAATATTGTCGGAAGAGGTATGATTCGGGGCAAGAGCTGCCGCTAAAACCATCACGGCCAACACCGCCTAGAGGACAAGGCCGTAGTGCTGACATTTTTGCGTCACACCAGCGAAGGCCAACGCTGGACACAGATTGGAAACGAATGCTGCGTCGGGGGCGCTCGGCTTCGAGTCAAGATTCAGCCGAACGTTGTACGCAATCCTCGCGTCCAATCTGTGACTACAACGTTGGCATTCGCTGATGACGACATCTCTATCAGCATTACGGCGTGTTATCTAGGAGGTGTTGTCACGGCACGTCGCGGAAGCCAAAACTAGGCCGAAAGTAGCCATGGTGATGTCGGTGACGATAAGACTTTCGTTATGTCTCTCTTGCTCGACTTCTGGTGAAACGCTCTGATTATTGTTTCTTTACACTAAGAAAAACTTTCATTTTATTTTGTTTTAAACGTTTATAACGAATGAAATCTGTGCCTATAATCCATTTGCATCCTTTTGGAAAAATACATAATGTGACATCAGTTTTGGTTTTGTATCGGTTTCAACTGTGTCCCTTGACGCGCATACCAACTTTGCTTGTTAGGCCTATTTACAGTGTAACACTGAACAGCTTAATTGAGCTCAATGACAGTTAGGAGGTGCAAACGATCGCTAGCACAATAACAGCTGAGAGCACTAGCGTAACTATGGCATTAGACTAATGTTCAGTGTTTTTGTATCTGCGAATGCAATTTAGATTTGTTGCGGCAGAATATACTTCGCAATCTAGGCGTTTCAGGTAGTTTGATGCCAACTGGCTTCAAAACGATGACAGGAGGTTGAGGGGAGTTGTGTTTGTAAAGTTATCTCAACGGCGCGGTTGTGGTCGGAAGTCATGGACAAGACTGGACGCCGTTATCTCAAGACATATGCAATCTTTATTTACGCATATTTTTGTTAAGAGTAGTACGCGTGAGTGCATACTCAGAGGTTTTCCGCGTGTATATTGCTCCACGGTGCGCTATATTCACTGAAAAGCTTGTAATTGACTTTGTAAACTGGCAAGAAGAATCCTTCAGAGCATGCAGAGTACGCAGCATGGTTAGTGATCTGCGCTCTCCTATAGCATTTGCTCGTATTGCACTCACACGTGGTTGGCGTTCTGCGTTGATTGTATAGTGCCAACACCGGCGCGTTTCAGCACACCCAGAGTGCTTTGATGTAGCCTTCAAGCCGTTTCAAACACGGACACCTATGCGTGTAGTGCTGTACCTGTTGCAAGCGTCTCATTCCAATCGAACTGCTCACAGAAGTGAATCCCATTGTTTGAAACTTTCATTTCACGCTTGGGCGTCATCACCCCAAAACTAAACATATTGGCCAACAAGCGACGCATACAAGAAAAGTTCCCTGTTCACACAAAAAGAAATAGATTGAATTTTGTGGGCGGGAAAAAAATTCGGGTTTTTCGAGCGCGCTGGTCGGTCCTTAGCAAATATGTGCGTTCGGTATCAATGCAAAGCAGAATACAAAAACCGATTTCTAACGACTACGTTCTCGGTAACACTCCTGTTTTACCCGTCACCACAGTTCGTGACCTTGATGTTTATTTCGATAGTCATCTTTCTTTTTTCGTTTCTTGTGTCCCAGATGGTTAGCTCTGCTTTTAAATTGTTGGTGATGATTTATCGTTTGACGATGGAGTTTACAAATCCCTTGTGTACTAGTCGTCTTTTTTTTGTGCCATCATTCGTTCCAGGATTGAATTTGCCAGTGTTGTTTGGAACTATCTTACATTATCCAAATCAGGACAAATTGAACGTGTTCAGAAGAGGCTCATTCGCATGATTTATGATATCTATAGAAAGTGTTTTTATGATTATGCCTTGATTATTAAAATTTTCAACTTAAAAACTTTATCAAGCAGAAGAGTCGTACAAGAGGTATTAATTTTTAACAGAATGATTTATGCTCAACTCGATTGTGCTATGTTACGTTCCGTGAATTTCCACGCACCTATCCGTGTAAATTGACAGGCCTGTCCATTTTAGCCTTTTCGTCGGACGAAGCTATGTACAATTACCCGCATGCAACTTACTTTTAATGACATGTCCACAAACTTTAGGGATATTTTTGTTAATTACGAACATTTTCAGCGCGACGTTGAGTCCCTTCTTGTACACATAACTACCATATATTTTAAACCTTTTCTATAAGATTGTATGCGTGTATGTATGC
This sequence comes from Ixodes persulcatus, assembly GCA_013358835.2. Taxonomy (NCBI): domain Eukaryota; kingdom Metazoa; phylum Arthropoda; class Arachnida; order Ixodida; family Ixodidae; genus Ixodes; species Ixodes persulcatus. The sequence goes on from JABSTQ010009336.1 coordinate 1,088,168, forward strand.
ATGTTGTGATGAATGCGTAACTGTTTCTGAGCATCCTCTATTTTGTAATTAAGTGTCTCATACAAAGACTTTGGTCGTTTTGAGGCACGAAGAACCGAATAAATAAATAAATAAATAAATAGTAGATTCAGGTCATTGTCAAACAACGAATCAGTTGTTTCACAGGGTGCAGTAATTAACACTAATGCGATTAATACTAGCGTTGGTTAACCTGGCGAAAAACGTCTATCCCTAGCGTCAGCATTAAATATACAATTGTTGAATTTATGTGAGGAACAACAAAAACCTGTCGTACGTGAGTCTCACGATGCCTGAATTGCGCCTGCTACAGGAATGACTTCGCTGGCGCAGCAACCTCATACTGAAGGTCATGCTTACGGCCGAAATGAAAACAGCTAGAGTTTTATTTTTTTTAGACCTTCTAGCGCTAAGGTAGAGAGCAAAACATGTTAAGGGCGAATATTTCTAAGGATATTCTAAGGCGCTCTGGCACTGAGAGAGCCTCACGTGATCTTTTAGCCCTTTGTAACGCTACACCTGGTCGTAGTGTTACGTAATAGAAAGCGCCTCGCCGGATTGGCTCGCACGGATCGTAATGATATCCACAGCGGTCCAGCATATGTCGAAATGGAGCTCAGGCGAAGTAAACACCATAGGAAAATTCAAGCATCAAAAAGATCGAGAGCGAAAGTTAGATGAATTAGGCTCCCCGCGGTGTCTACCTTTTCAGTGGCCAGGAAAAAAAAAAAAAAAAAAAAAAAAAAAAAAAGGTACCGTCGCGAAATATTTCTAATACAGAAACCGTCTGCGCTCGAGCTTATTTTGGACATTTCTCGGGCGCTGTTATGGTGTGGTCTTTTGAAAGGGACAAGACCATATTACACCGCAAAAGGGGGGGGGGGGGGGAGAGGGGGGGGGAAGAAAAACATGAAAGGCGTGGGAGAGGGAATGGGGGGGGGGGGGGGGCTACTGGATATAAAATTGAATCTGTGCACTTGGTTTTCTAATTTGTGTGGTTTGTTGTGAAGATTTTGGGGTCTCATTTATGAAGAGTCACGAACGTTGAGGCGAGGTGCTTACTACGTTTTTGTTTTTTTTTCTTTAGCAAGCTGTTCAGTGGATTTTGATGCAAAAGCATCTGCTCCTTTTTTCTTTTTTTTTTCTTGTGCGAGGTATTTGAAGCATACTCTGTACACCGTGAATACGCTTTTCTATTTGTCTTTTTTTTATGGGGGGGGGGGGGGTGTGTTGAAAGCAAAAAAAAGTTAACCTGTCCAAGTTGAGTCTAAAAGACGGCGCCATGAATAGTGCGGAGAGTTTTGAATGGAGAAGAGACACGATCGTCGAATGTTAGTCTGTTGATGCTTTGTGGATGTGGTTCGTCAAAGTTCGTCATTTCAGGCTTGCGGTCGTGCAATGTTTAGAAAGGCTCAAGGAGCGAGACTTGATCTGAGACGGAAATGGGCTTCCGCTTTTGCGGGTCTCGAAAATAACGTTTTCTTTTTGCTGGGTTTAGAAGGTTATTAATAATGATAGGGTTATTGAAAGTAGCTTCCGCGTTTTGCGCTCTCTGTGTACGCCTGCCACGTGCGCTGACTCGCGCGGTAGAAACAACATACAATGAAAGATGCGAAATCGCGATAGACTCTTTTCAAAAGTTCGTCAAGCAACGCTGACGGCCGCCATGTTTTGGGCATCGCTTCCTGCGCGAAGCGTGCGATTGGATGTCCGAGTTCACGTCGAGTGCTGACGCAGTTTACTCGTGTCCGATGAGCGTTCAAAGCGCATGACCAAAAAATGGCGGCCAAGGATACTCGACGCAGCAACCACTGGACGGTGGGCGCGCGCTTTTAGAAAAGGGTCTCTTAAAAGTTCAATAAACAAATATTTTTCGTGTGTTCATATTTTAATTATGCGCCACGGGGGTATTTAGTGGACGCAATAGTTCAGTGCGCCATCCACGGCGTGTGCTCGGAACACATGAGAGGCTTCGCCGGTGTTGGGTAACGTTTTATTTGAGGATCTCGTGTCGACGAGTGTGTCTTTTGTCGAGAACTGAAAACAGCAAAGTCGAGATGGGCCTATTGCCGGAGAGAGTCGATCAATGATTCAACGATTCGAAATCGATGGATGAGCATGTTTCAACTTTCAGCAGCAGAAATTGAAGGTTTCTTTCCAGCTACATTATGTACTAATTTTGAAAAGAAAATAATCTAGTCGCGTTGTGGCGGTCAACATAGGTTCACGGCTCTCTGGCATCGCACAGGAGATCGCGATTCAGAAAAACCGATAGAACTAACTTTTCGACAATTTCCATCCACACCCGGCGGCGAAAATGGGCCTTCAACGAAGTGTTGTAGATGATAAAATCAAGTCGATGTCACCTCTTAAAAATATAAATATTAAGCTAAATTCAGTTACAAAAAGTTACAAGCCGAAACAGCAATTACCACGAGAAAACTTGCACGCACCTTGAGAGCGTACCCCATGTTCATCGACTGACCACGGTACAGCTTTAAGTGCGGTGAGTGCTCCATTCACAAAATGTTCCGAGCACAATCGAGAGGATGGCGTTGGGGAAAACTATTTTCGTTTTACGGACGCAACACATGGCCGCCGGATATCGAGGTCATGTGGAAAGCGATGGAGCTTAAAAACATTGCAGCCGCACTTGCCGGATTACGTGCAAGTTACATAGGTTCTCGGACAGTATTCGACGCTTTCTGTCCTTATTCGTGCACCCTATAGCCGAGAATTGATGTCCCGATGACCGTGGAACTGTCGCCATCCAAGCCCGGGGCTCTAATTAAGTTTGGGAGTTCAAAACAGAGAAGAAAGCGCGAACGAAGTTCGGGCAATGCAGACACCCAACACCTGCGAAGCCTCTCATCCGGGATGTTCACTCTTTCTAACGCACCAGCAAGGGGGGAAGCGCAGGTAGCCTTTTCTCTTCTTCTCTCTCGCTGTCAAAATGACGCTAGCCAAGATAAAAAGATGTATAGAGGCCACTAAACACAAAAACAAAACAAAACAATTTTTTTAGGCAGTTTAGTTGGGACACGCGTGTTAAAAAAATGAACTTTGCGCGAAAAAAGAAATTTAGAACAATATTGACGGCGAGAGATTTATTAGAAATTCTGTGCGCAAAGTCCATGACGTCACGGAATGGTCATTCGCTCTGTCGACCTCAACGAGATGGTCATTCACTCTTTCCACCTCAACGTGAAGGCGAAGCCGATCTACCTCTCCTCCACGCGCCCGAAATTCTGAGAGAAAAAAACAAGTGGAAAGGAGGTGACTACCGACTAAATCGCGCTTCGCGCCGTCAATATTGCTCTAAAAAAAACTTTCTTTTTTTTTTTTCGAGTAAAATTAGGCTTTTGAAACGCGTGCCCCAGCCCGTCTGTTAAAAATCTTTTTTTTTTTTCTTTTCAGGGGCCTTTTAGTACTACGCTCAGAGTGTGGGCACTCTATGCGGAGAGCAAGTTGTCTGCTCCTTACGCAGGAGTGGCGGCGACGTCATAACGACGCTGAGCTTCGATTGGCTTTGATTGAAAGATAGTGGGCAGGCCTTAATGCTAGATGCCTTGAGGCCTACCCGACTATTTTCTTTCAATCAGCTAATAAGAGTTCGGCGTTCTGGCATCGTCGCAACTCCTGTGCAAGATACTGACGAACATGCGCTCCGCATTGCGCGACTTCTTGTGAACGCCGCCATTTCGGTACCTAATGCAGTGCTGGCGCCAATGGCGATCGAAACAATTCGCCAATGCCGCGACTTCCTGAGCTTCAGATACGGTGTCAACAAGAAGCTCGGGTGTTACTGTTTTGCTCTTTAGCGTACTGTTTTAACGTTTCTAGAGGACGAAAAAACGCGTTCCCCATGATTTCAGATAAAGCTCCGGACAGCAGGCAACCGCGATTCCTAGCACCAAGAAGCTAGAAGTGTCGTTACTTTGTAAGGTAGCTTATTTATACTTTAGTTATGCGGGGCAGATTTAAATGCCGTTACGCTTTACCGCAGTTGTCAGACAATAGAGTAGACCAACTAAACTCTCTGACATCGTGTCACTGAGGTAGCACTGCTCTCGGCAGTGCGCATACGCAGACGCTGTTTGAAAGTATAGTGTGGTAATTGTGGTAGAGCCTAAAAGTGGTTAAGGGTGACTTAACAGCGGTTAAGGGTGTCCCGTGTAACTAGGATACTTTAGTGCCCTAGTTCCACCAGAGCGACAACCAGGAAACAACCGACGCCAGCAAGCTTTATGTACGTGCAGCATGCACGCGATGGTACCTCTTGGCAGGCGTGAAGTTTTTTAATGATCATCAAGTAAGCACGAACATAGCCTCCTCTATTAGCGGAGAGATGTTTCGGTGGCGCCCTCGTTAGGTTACCTTTCGTGACGTCATTACCTTGTGAACAACAAGTTCGATGGTGTTTGTAATGAGCAGGTGGAAGCCTGAAATCATAGCGCTGTCAAAGCAACACTACCAACACCGTTAAAATTGAAGTTCTTACATTCCTCTTATTTCCATCGATGAGACATCCTTTGCTGACGTCATAGTCAGCATTCGGCCAATTGTGGGGGGCCGACCACAGCGACGCTTTCGATCGCCCACGTCGCCAATACTCACAAAGCCTGGCAGTTCGACGACAGAGCCATAGAGTGCCCGGTCGCAGATTTAGAACGCCAGGATCTGGTAGCACAGAGCATTTCTCGGGGGACCTGGACGTCAGCGCACAGCTTTTCCAGCGGCGAGGACCCGAAACATGGTTTTCAAACCCGACGAGAAAAGAAGGGGTCGCGCGAGGAACGCAAGGAGCACGAGCGGACATTCCATCGCTCGGGAGTAGTGTGTTTCGGCGTCTCGCCGCAGCGGGGCGCCCGTCACCTGGCTCTCCTCTCATCCGTTGTCTGCCGCTCTACCTTTTCAATTTCGGCGGCCGCTTCTTGTGGCGATCTGCCTGGCTTTTTCAGTATATAGGGAGCGATTCATCACCTACCAGAGCTATAGCTTTGAGTGCATGCTGCACGTGCTTGAGTCTGATCGGTGTCGGTTTTTCTGTTTGTCACTCTAGTGGGACTCGGCATAACAAGACGGTCAAAGCGCTCAAGCATGGCGTTGCAAAAGGTCACCGTGAGCACGTGCTCAGAGACTGACCTTGACGAACTCCTCGCTGACCGACGATGTGGAGAACCCGCCTGAAGGAACAGGATGCACAACGACCGTCTTCTCCGGCCCCGCGTCTCCTTCTGGCAAAGATGGCGGCCCGTCCTTGTCCTCCTGGTCGTCTTGGTCCTGTGGCAGCGAGCTGTCGCCACTCATGCCGGATTCCCATTGCGGGAGGCCATGGCTATCCAGACAGCGGCATTGCAGCCGGGCCCTCGACGCGGCCCAAGTTGCGCCACGACAGAATTTTACCCTTGAGCCCCGTTTCCCTGGGATTGCCCACCGCCGGTGGACTGCACACTTCTACTTCTACCACTTCGCCCGACTGCCGTTTGATTGGATTGGATTGGATCAAGAGAAAGACCAATAAATTATTAAAGACATTTACAAATCTCTGCAACGCGAAATAAGAGCGCGCAGCTCTTGAGGTATTTTCATTTCGCGATATACCGTGCTAAACAATTTGAGAAAGAAATATATATACATATATATAAATCACTCTCCTCACATACTGGTTCTGCAGCCCCTTGCTCTTACGTGTCCTCTTCCTCCTTTGTTCCCTTCTACTCCGTACCCTCAACTCCTTCTTCTCCGTACCCTTTCCTCCTCTTCCTTCATACACTCCCCTCCTCCTCTTCCATACCCTCCCCTTCTCCCTTAGCTTCCCCGCTGAATTTTGCTGGAGCATTGACGCCACGTGGCCTCAACACCAATTCAATTTCCCCGCTAAATTTAGCGGAGAAAATGACGTCACATGACTTCGTGTAACGTCACCTATAAAAAAAACTGTCTCTCCGCTAGATTTAGCGGTTAAATTGACGTCAAGTGACCTCAACACCAATTTAATTCCCCGCTAAATTTAGCGTGGAAACTGATTTGGTGTGTAGGCCTGTGACGTCCGATATAACGCAACACTGCGCATTCAGTTTCCCCGCTAAATTTAGCGATAAAACTGTCGTCACTTGACCTCAACACTAATTCAGTTTCCCCGTTAAATTTAGCGGGGAAACTGTGACGTCCCATAATGCAACGCGCGCGGTTACGCCAACGGCGATGCCGGCGCCGCTCGACGCGGAAACGGGCGCCTAAGCGCTACGTTCTAAAACGACAGCGCGCCACACATATTAAAATTTACGCCCCCTTCTGGTAGACCTGAAAACACTGCAAGTAGCGTGTGCAAAAGAACCCTCGAGTTGAAAAGCCTAGAATATGTCCAAAAGTCATTTCCACTAAGATGTATAATCACGGCCGGGCTAGATCATTGAAGAGGCACGCTCTCTTACGGCTTTCTTATGGGTGTTTGTTCGTCCCTGCTGCCGCAGTTCGATGTAGTCGCTGTGATCCTACCCTTCCCTTAGCGGTCGAACTCCTTCACTGAAAGCACACCTGACTTTCCGTGTTGGCCTCTTCGCTCCGGGATTGAGTAGGAGAAAAACGTAGTCTATTTAGGTCATAGTTAATAAGGCCGCCTGCTTGCAGCGACTTACGCGGAGTACCCCTGTCTCCATCTCTTCTCAATAGTCGATCCTTTGTAAACAAGCCTTCTATTATAGTAAGTAAGGAGAAGTTTCAATCAGCGCACTATAGTTATTTTAGTTGAGTATATGGATACACATTTTCAATTGACCTTATTCATTATTAGCGCCATCTCCCGGCGGCCACGCGTACTATCAGAGGCTCGGCGCCATCTTTGAGGCTTCGCCACCGCCCCGTCGCCCGCCGCAGTACGAACTTCTCTCCCCACGTTGCGTTCGTGCATGTTCTTGTTTTTTTTGTTTTTGTTTTTATTGGTGGTGTCAGCCGCTCGGGAATAAGTTAGGAATATTAAGCTCAAGTTTGTTTTCAGTGGTTTTACTAAGAATCTCTTTTTACAAAAAATGAGCTTCATTCCAGCACCAGAGCAGGCCGACTCATGCACTGTTTAGAATCACGCGTTAACTTGCCTGACCTGCTGATTATGCCTTTTCGCACAAGGACGATCTGTATGATATATTTAGCAGGGCCGCAAGCCCCCGTGTGACAATTTGTTTTTATTTGGCATTCCCGGCTGCGGGTCTAAAGAATGCGAGCAGTTGTTCACCCATTCCGCCTTGATCCAGCGTGTGCAGACCCGAATTGCAGATTTCTATGGTGGCGGCGTTGAACGTTTAATCTTGGTTCCCCGTTGTCTTAATTTTAGGAATATTGCAGATATGATTCCACACACTTACACACACACACACACACACACACACATGAAATTAAATTTATTACATACATTTTTATTTAATTTCTTGGGGAGATCACCAAATAGTAGCTCAAAACATCATTATAAGGAGTGCGCAGGTATTTACGATAGTAGTATTTTTTATTGTAGTAAAAAAAATAAAAACTACGCTGAAGATCTACACTAGCCTACTCACACAATCGTATGCGAGGCACAAGAGCGTAAAAGGAAATGACCGGCGTATCGCCATAACGTATTAAAAAAAAAAAAAAAACACAATTCAACGGAAAGCCGAAAAATTTTCCTTTTATAATCATAATAATAATACTAACAAATAAATTCAGTACTTCCGCATATATACTCTTTGGCCCTTTGAGAGAAAATGCATTAATAAATGCCATCAGCGACTTTTTAATGTGCTCCTCCTGGTAGCGCGGTCACATAGAGTTAAAATGCATGCTTACTCGCAATAGAATATGACCAGTGCTCATAAATGTGGTTGCTTGCAGTATTGGCTACAAATAAAAAAGCCTCTCCCGCAGCGTAAACCCGATTTGTTGGGAAGCGAGCAAGCGCGACTGTTAAACTCGGCAACAGGTCCGGGTTAGCAATCAAGAGCCCGCTTTAATGCTTTCGTCTACATTTCGAAAATGTTTCTCGAAATGTGAGAGTCGGGTGATAATAGAGAGTTTTAGTAGATCGTTCCGATGACTCCGATAACGATACCCGATACTCTGCCTCCGCCTTTGAGCTTACATATATAGTATCGTTATCGGGGGTATCGGAGGTATCGGAACGATCTACTAAAACTCTCTAATAATGAAACAGCGTAAAGTAAGCGAGCGTTCACCTTTGCTTCTTAGCACCGTTGTCTTTATCTTTCATGTGCGAACGAAGTTGTTACGTTGCCTAGCTCTTCTGCACTTCACACCAGCCTTATATCGGGTGTAAACGACCTACTTAAGAAAGAAAAACGAAAAAAAAGAACACAAGCGCAAAACCGTGTATTTGAGTGATGTTGACTGGACCTCGCCGTTCCTCTGCGTGAGCGAAGCTACAATGCTAGCCTACATCAAGCTCCCAAAAATCAGATACAATAATATATGCTCGCTGTTGTTACATACAGATATCATGAGCCCTTCATGCCATTGTGGTAAGTGTCATATATTAAGAAAGGTTTAGGAACCCTGTAAAAGCAAGCAACGCTAAGGCGCGGGTGCTCTTTTTAGGAGCGTGAATAGTACAGGAAAGCGCTACGGCTATTCAAACGTTGTCTATAATACCTTTAACTTGAAAAGAAAACAACACGATCCGAATCTTTACATTGGTTGTTTTTCATTTTATTTCCTCATTGAATACGTAGCGGAAAAAAGCAGTCGCGTGGTCGCTGCGCGTCACTTTCACACGCCGCAAACGGCCACAGCGCTTTGCCAGTCGCCTCAAAGATGGCGTCGGAAGGAAGGTTGGCGCCGCGTCCGACAGATGGCGGGCGAATCTGAATAAGGTCTATTGCGGTGGTCGGAACAGTTGTTCAATGTGTTTCGGGCACTAGTGGAAAGGGTAGCGTAGTTGCATACCCACGCATCTATAACAAACTTCTATTGTTTTAGGCAAGAGACAAGGCCTGATCATACGCCACTCTCGTACCCGGTCATAGGATAACATGTAAGTTGTCAGAGATAGACAGCGGCATTTTTTCGAAAGGGGTGTATTCTAGGATACGAGGTACTCTATGCACCATTTGGCTCCAGTGACGAGCAACTGTTATTTGTTAAAATTAGAAAGAAGGAAGAACAAAAGAAATAAGCCAATGGCCCTCAACTGGCTATTTTTGAAAAACGCAGCTGAAAATGACAACACACGTCACTTTCTTGTTGGACTGTACGTTTAGATTGGGGTGCGTGTGATCAAGGACATGGTAACGGACAATAATAAGGGACAGCACCCCTGCACAGCATCCGACGGACGCCACCTGTTTGCTGGACTGCGGAACGCCTTCTGAGAATGCACTGTTGCTCTGCTGTGTGGTATATCAGACGCTGCGCACGCGTCCACAGCTAAGTGACTCAGCATTTTTCGCCCTGGGTGATAAGCGATAAAAAGGTCTATACACTCCGACGGAACCAGTCAAGTATAGCGCCAAATGCATCATCATGGTGCTCGTGGTATTTGGCGGCCGCCATCATCGGTTAAACCAATCACACACGGTGAATATACGCCCTGAGCTCGCGCTTTATTTTGTCGGTGATTTTGTTTTAGCCGTTGATGGGAAAATGCGCGCAGACGACGGGTGCCGTGACGGTACGCTTTTGGCGCTACCCGATTGGCGCCGTCGGATTGTGACGTCATTGTGATCGGACAAGTGTGGAACTATAAAACTGGATGGAGGGATGTCAACGGCTGTACCCTTTATAACGAACGGTAGCTCGCGCCACCTAGCCTAGAAATTAAAAAAGAAATAAAAGCATTATTTCCTTCCTTCGTCCTTTTATATACTTCGTTCCATCTGTAGTCCAGACTAGGGATGTCGCGAACCGGTCGAGGCTCGAGTTCAACCAGCTTCGACTTTTTCGAACGTCTTGTGAAACGTTCGAGAAAGGCCCCGACTCAGGTTCGACTGCTACGCGCATGCGCGACAGGCTGGCTAGTTGGCTTCGGACTAGATGGTGATGGCTAAGGGGTGAATTAAGGCAACGTTACTAAAACACTCAGTTGGGAAACTGCCATAGAATCTGCCCTGAAAAGTGGCCCCAATCTGTCCTCGCGAACCGAGCTAATGGCGAACACAAGGCCGCCATTTCTCCCGCAGCGGCCACTCGAGGAACCGCAGATACAGTAGAAGAAGTTGCAGGGGTGCCACCCCGGTCTCTCCGGCGGCCGCGGCGCGTCTTACTACCGAAGTTAAAATGCACCTAGGTCGGGATGCGCTACCTGAAAGTACCGCGGAGGCATGGTTGTATAAAAACAGTATTAATTGTGCTGCAAAACCTTGCAAACTAAAGATTTTAAGAACATCACGCACCCCTCATTTTGTACTAAACTGCAATAAATTTCATACGAAAAGAGTCTTTTCCGTTTGTTTTTACGCAAAAGCATGCTTTATAAAAGCTCTAGGTGACCACAGTACAGACAAATGATAAAGAGTGGCGCTGTTGTCGTATTTAGCTCGGTCTCGGTGGACGCCAGCGGCCCAGGTTTCGACGGCGGGTTTCCCAACTGAGTGTTTTAGTAACGTTGAATTAAGGGCAGCTCTGTTTGGTTATTTCAGTTAATAGAGTAAAAAAAAAATAGGGTATTATCTTCTTCAGTGATTATAATTAGTTTATGTTAATTGCAACTGTTCATAAAATTAAAATAACCCTTTGCGTAAAAAAAAAAAAAAAAACTCCAAACCTAGACATGCCTGTATCAAGGTCTGGCCACACTGTTCACAAAGTTGAACCAGTCGAATCTGGTTAAAAGTTCTAAGGTTCGTCAAACCAGTCGAACCCCGAAAGCTCGACGTAAGCATCCGGTTCGACAAAAGTTCGCGACATCCCTAGTCCAGACACATTCGACGCTACGAGGAAAGCGTCATAAGAGCGAGTCACCAGGCGTTTTATTTTTTATAATATGGTTCCGCGATGATAGCACACGTACTGAAACACGACGAACACCATGATGGTGCGTCTTTGACGCTGACGAATCGGTCCCGTCAGCTCGTAGTGTCAGCTACGTCTGTACTTGAGGTGAAACGAAGTATGGTCCAATTTCCTTTCCCTCTGCAATTTATGTTAACTATCGCAGGGTTGTTCTAGAATGGGGAAGTGTTGCCACCTTCGTATCTATCGTGTCGTATATTGATCGATCACCGGTGCAGCCCCGCCACCCCTCTCATCGCAACGTAAAGTCGCAAGCACACTGCTAATGCGTCATGCAAAAAAAAGGAAAAAAAGCTCTCTCCAAGCAATTTTGAAGCATGCGTATATGTATAGCCTCCTATATACTGACAAAGCCTGGCAGATCGCCACGAGAAGCGGCCGCCGAAATGGAAAAGGTGGGGCGGCAGACGACGGATGAGAGGAGAGCCACGTGACTGGCGCCCCGCTGCGGCGAGTCGCCGAAACACACTTCTCCCGAGCGAACAATTGTGTTACGGGTCCTCGCCGCTGCAAAAGCTGTGCGCTGACGTCCAAGTTCTCCGAAAAATGGGTCTTTGATGCTCTGTGCTACAGGATCATCGCGCTCCAAATCTGTGACCGGGCACTCTATGGCTTCGTCGTCGAACTGCCAGGCTTTGTGAGTACAGAAGAGGCTATGGTATGAGCAGTGTAGGTAACTGTGGCTTAAATGTATTCGTTCTTACTTAAAACTGGCTCGGGGATTCTGTGGTCTCTTGAGGTCGCTGTTACCAACCTCTTTTTTATAACAACCTTCACCTTGTCTATTGATTTGTTAATATACGCCGTACACCTCCTATTTAAATATTTTACCCCGAATTTCGTATCGCTAGTGTCGGACAGACACCCTACCTGCCGCTGGGCACCGAGAGATTTGCGATGAACAAACATATGGATACAGTCTGCAATGCGAGAGCTGCACCGGAGAGGCTCCGCCCCCGACTTTTCGGGGACAAAGAACGTCACTATTGGTGAATTCCGCTCGCAGATCTCGAGCGCTCCAAAAGCGCTCCATTTGGAGCGCGCATAGTCCGCTCGCAGATCTGGCTCGAGCTGGTCATCTTCCCCTCGTAGATCTCTGGCAACGCCCGCTCCACGGAGCGCCTCAAACTCCGCCGAACTTGCTCTGCGGGATTTCACAGATCTCTCCGGATGTTGACAGAGCGGCTCACGTGATTTCCTTCTAAATCGGCAGTGCGCATGCGCGGCGAGGTCGCGAGGTTGGCGAGGTCGGCAGGCCGGACGGGTCGTCGAGTTGGATCTGTTCGGGTGCATCGGTTGTTTACGTGGGATTGTGACGGCTCGAACGCTTCTACCTCGCGTAGATCAGGGATACAAAGCCGAGCCTGTGGAGCGTGGTAAATCGTAAGCGCTGACATCTGTGATCGTGAGAGGAAGAACGACAGGAAAGCCGGAGGCAGACGCAAGGTTAGGCCTGTTCATTCCGCAGCCAATGATTGTTTACCTTTTTACACGGCATTCCCCCGGCGTTTTCCCGTGCAATAAAGCAAGAAGAGATTAGGCAACGACCGTGCAAGTGATGGTTTGTTACCTCTGTGTTTATTAAAGTCGTATCAGAAATCTGAACTCCACCGCTGGCAATCGCTGTCCGTGCCCCGCCACTTCGACGCGGCCGAAAGGTATGGGACGGTGCCGAACGCGGACTGCGCGGACGTCTTCGTTATTTGTGACATGAGCGCCGTGGTACGTATAATTTCGCACGGCCTGTGTTGCGTCTTATTTCTGCGTCGGAAAGATCAGTCGGCTCAGGCGTTGGTGGGTTTGTCAGGTTCGAGCAGCGGCCATTTTGAATGGCGGAGGGGGAAGCGATGGGGAGGAGTGTGGGGGAGGTCGCTCCAAAAAGGCGAGTTTATCTTCCCCTCGTCGATTCGGAGCGGGTCCCACGGAGCGGAATTTTGCCTCCCTCGCGGATTTTGGAAAGCGCTCCGGATCTACGAGTGGAATTCACCATATGACACTCACTATGGGCGCACTATTCCTCCGACGTCACGGAGAGGGCGAAGCATCCGTCAGAGTCTTATTTTTAAGGTTTACGCCCAGAAAAACGAACCTCCGCTTCTTTTTGTGGGTGGTTGAGTTTTCCTGCAGTTCTTATGTTGCAGCAGTGTACTATAGTCAATCACAGCTTAAAAAACGCAGTTCGGTACTTAATACGGACAGTCTTAGCACACCGTTACCGTGTTTCGCGTACCGCACTACTGAAGCATTTAAAGCGCGCTTTTATGCACGCGCCCGGAGTGATACCGTGACCGCGGGGGGCGTGCTTAAAAGCATGCTTCAAAGGCTCCAGTAGTGCACAACGCGGAACGCGCTGACGGTTTGCTAAACATCCCTGTTATGTTCTATCTTCTTGCGTCGTGATTCTTTATTCGGCGTCTTCATCGGCAAATGACGCAAGTTGCTGAGGGATATACCCTATATTGCTTAAGTTGTCCTAGACTGTTGAATGTGGCAGTGCTGTGAATAAGGAGACCATATTTTTACGAGAAGTTGGGAAGCCACTACGTCGACTGCAGTCTTTGCCTGCTAGCGGGAATTTATAGTGCAATGGCGAACAAAACAAAATATACGTGCTATTTTTAGGAGCGCATACTCTCGGTAGTTTATCCTTATCGCGAAGATGAAAGTTCGCCTGATAGTTGCAAGTGCTTATAAAATACGGCACCACAAATACAAGGCACATAAACAACCAGATGAATGTGGCTTTCCCGCCAACGAGACAATGCTCCACCTGCTGACACAACACTCTTCTCCAAGAAAAACAATATCGGTGCATAGGTGTTTCATTGCATACATTTCCATAGAATACGTGTGGGTGGCACTAAAGTCACTGTGTCATGGGAAAGTGGCGCCATTGCCTTCCCTGCCTGCTTGCAGGACACAAACAGATACAGACGACCAAAACATTGCAAGGTGATTGGTTGATGAACAAAAATGTATTGACACCCTACACTGCAAGACATAAAACACACCAGGAAACGGGTATGCAATAAGACCACGCACGCTGCGAAAGTCAAGGGGCGGAAGTAACAAGCATAACATAGCGAATCAAACATGGCCGCAGTTTACATCTCGTCAGCACACACAAGGAGTGCTCTCTCATTTACAAAATAAATGACATATCGGTGTCCGTTGCCATGGCAATCGACTTTTCGGCCCCTTCTTTTTAGACTAAGGCTAGGTGGCGCAAGCTATACCGTCAGTTAAAAAGGGTATAGCCATAAACATTTATCCATTCATCCATCCAACCATATCTTCGAAGCTTCGAGAGGGTCGTTCTACGAGTTGCACCAAGATCGCCATGGAGCATCATCGTACTGAAGGCGCTCCTCGCCAATATAAACTTCTTTGGCGCTGTGTATGCAATCAACTTATCAATCACGCCCATGCATCTCCACTGATCTCTTACAATTATATTCTTCTTCTTGCGTGTTTGAGGACAAGAAAATTATTTTTCAATGCTTCCAAGCACCTACACGGCGTGCATGTGGAGGCGGTACAAAAATGTGCGCTCGTTTCGCCGGTGTGTTGATAGCAAAATCTCAGTATACAAAAAACGTCTCAATAAAGTTACCCATCACCAGCGAATTTAGATTGGCTCACCAAGAACGGAGAGGTCATGGAGAAATTGCACATTTCATGAACAAAATGGCGACCATACAGGAGTTTTTCGCTACTTTCCTAAGAGCCAGTTAGAGCCACTAAATGAGCTACGCTTGGAGTGTCGGCACGCTTTTCCCCGAAAGTGTTCTGGGCGCCGCCATCTTGGTGCTTAGTACAAAGCAGAAGCAACTGCCGATCGCCATGATTCAAAAGTGCGACTTCCCCAGCATCAGTTTCGGCGTAATGAAGGTCATGTAATATATTGCTTTGCTTTATCGCCAACTGTTCAGACATTTGAGGAGGACGGAAAAGCGTTTCCTTTGATTTCAGATAAAGCTTCAGATAAATGACAACCATGATTTTAAGACGAAGATGGTAAGTGTCGTTACTCTGAAGCGTAGCTTATTTAGTGGCTCTAGATCCAGTGACTTTAGGTGGCACAAGAAATGAGAGGGGGGTGTAACGTATCTTATCGGCATGATAAGCGTGACGGGGCGTATGCCCAGTTTTCTGTGCGAACTCGATAAAAGGCCACTGCACCGGCCGTGGGAGCGCTTTTTGCTTGAGGTGGGGCTGAAGTAAAGTCGCCTTCCACAACGAAGGTGTCGTCACTCCGGCCATCCCGGCCGAAACGTTAAAGGGACCATGAAATGACCTTTTTACTTCTGCCAAATAACTTTTACATTAAACCTTCAACGTTCACTGAATGCCGAACAGGCATCCGTTTTCGTCTCTTGGTTTATTAACTTCTACACAACAAATTTATGAAATATCGACTTTTTCTTTCTCTCCAACTGACCGCAAAACAAGTTGCGGCGTAATTTTGACGGTCGTGACGTACTCTGGCACAGGAACCGGAAGTTCTCTCGGCAGTCGGAGAATGGGAGCGTTAGCGGCGGCGAGTTGGGGGTGCGCCGGTAGGTTTTACTGCGCTGATGGCGCTGATGTCACCGACGTATTTTCTGAATCGGCGCCTCTCATCGCCGCGATAGCCATGGACACATCGTAGCTGAGCGAAATTCAATGAGATATGTTGCGCTACAGCGACAGCATGGGACTAGTCTCATACGCCGGTATGCCTGTTGGGAAGTGCGGCGAGTCTTCCGGTGAAGACTCCAGAAGTCAACCCAACTGTCATTATTGGTAAAAGGCGGCCCGTGTCAGTCGTTTGCAAAGCGACGTAGATGGAAACAAATTGCCGCGGCGTTTTTCGCGGCCTCGGAGATGCAGGATCGAGCCGACGTTAAAAAAGGTACGTTTGAACTACGACAGTGTCAACAAGAGCCACGTAAATACCTGTTCACACTCGGGGCGGACGCGCGCGTTTGATGGAAGTGCTGTATTCGCGCTGTTGGTAAGCGCTTCGGGACCGATCTTTTATGATTGCAACTCGATACTGATGTGACACTCGGCAAAGGGAGGTTGGACCGGCATTGCACGTAGCTCCCACTAACTGTTTTAGCTCGACAGTGACGTGCAGTCGTGTCAGAATAAAAATGGCACACTAATAACAAAGTGTACATATCGTGTTACGAAAGTAATCCATACGGCGTTTATTTGAGCTCTATATCACAAAAAACAAGAAGATAGAATCGACGACAGTGTTCGTCACCACTGCCTCGGAAAACAAGACGATGACGAGGGGAAGAGATTGACCTCACCTCTTAATCTAAAATTGAGGTCAGCGATCAAACTATAATACGGGAAGGGTCCACAAGGGTCGCGCGGGCATATTCCATTCAGCACGCCAGCCGGTCGTGGACAGACGGTCTTGGCCAAGTACCGTTGAAGCAACGCTGCGCCGAGTCGGAGTGCCTGCTAGGCCTATATTCTGCCGAGCTCGCTTGGTCGGGGTCAGTGGATTCGTGGCCGTTGTAGCTTTTCTCGGGTGTTTGGGGATCCAGCGTTGTTATTCGCCGTGGTCTGTTTCAAGTTCCTTCTTACTTTTTTCTTGCTGCTTGAAGTCGGGACGCGCGAGAAGAACACGTAGAAAAATAAACTTTCGTTGGTCGTCGCGACCAAGTAACTGAGCGACGCTGTCGGCCCTACTGCGCAAGCGCAGTGGGGTCTTTTTCTTGCTTCGTTTACCACGCGATAGATGGCACTTGGCTCTCAGCAATATCAAATTTGGCAATTTTCGTCACATCTCAAATTATGCTACAAAATGTGGATCTGAATATTATTTAACAAAACAATTAGGAAACATTCACCGGCTATTTATTGTTTATAATCGCGGTGCTGGTGAGGTAGGCTCTTACCCAATAGGCGACGTGGATTCGTCTGACGTGCTGCGGTTCCGCGGATGCATCGCAGTGAAAAGGCAGAGAGCTATCGAAGGAAAGAAGGCGCAAAAGAGTCCAGTTTTCTTTTAAAAGTTCTATAGCAAAGAATTCTTTTTGGCTCCCTATTTTTGTGTTTTTGTGTTTTTTTTTTCACATCTTTTACGACGATCGGTGAATGAAATTTGATTTCAGAATCGTTTCATGGTCCCTTTAACGCTTCGCCGGGTCGCGCAATAGAGTCGCGTGAACTGCCCGTAAAGCAGAGCACGCGAGCTCGGCCGCTGTCCCAAGCGATGAGCGAAGATTCTGGC
Source organism: Ixodes persulcatus (assembly GCA_013358835.2). NCBI lineage: Eukaryota > Metazoa > Arthropoda > Arachnida > Ixodida > Ixodidae > Ixodes > Ixodes persulcatus. The sequence goes on from JABSTQ010009336.1 coordinate 1,105,422, forward strand.
ACCACGGCTACCGGAGCGGCATCTATCGCCCTTTCAATCATACAAGAGCGCGTCGCGTTAAAACGAGCAAGTCAACAGAGAAGAAAGGACGCGCGTGCGCACTGCGCGGATCTCGGCGGTGTTTTCTCTCTGACGTCACTTCGGTGACCAAGTTTACGTGGCATAGACCTTCCAGCTTTGCACCCCCTTTCAAGCCCGGAAAAAAGACGTAGTCCTACGTCAAAAAATATTGCGGGACACACGACGAGCGAGGCGTAGGTTAGAAATAAAACGGTTTTATTAAAACAAACTTTAAAACAGCAACAACAGGGGGGAGGGGGAAAAAAAAGAGACGCTCATCCAAACTGTCTCAGTGCAGTGTGTACCGCACTTTGAGGAGGGAAAGTGACTGGTCTCGTCTCACGGGGTAGCCACCTCGAATTCGCAAGTGCCGCCGGCATACAACGTCTTGGCAACATTGGGCTGCAGGTAGTTTCCGTCGCCGCAGAACACAAAACTGAAAAAAAAGGAACACATCAAAATAATTATACTATCGCCCAGGTCAACTCTAGAGTCGCGGTCGCATCGCCAATGGATCACACGAGAGGCAGTCTGTAGACACTGCCCGAGGCGGTTCTTAGGATAGGTGGCGCAAGCTACCACCCGTTGCAAAGGGTATAGCCATTAACATTCATCCATCCATCCTTGTATGATGGTAATAATTGGTCACACAAAAACTGCCCTCAGACATGTTCGAATTATATTAATGCGAACGTGTTTCGATTCTGCTTCAGGCGTGTCCGCAGCGAATAACACAGTGCCTTTAGTACGATGTATGAGACATATGCAACCAAGAAAACCAAAGAAAATAAACTTTCCTCGATCGAAATTGGCCGCCTTTTGAAAAACGTTTAGACAATGGCGCGGGCACGAAGGACGAGACGCTCAAAGTTGGAACTCTCGTGCAGTCTTATAAGCGACACCGAACCTATTGCAAAAAGCAGCGTGTCCTTAAAAAAAAAAAAATTAAGCGGTGATTTTTTTTTTTTTTTTACAGCAAAAATAAACTACGCATCACCGAACGCTGATCCTCCGCCCAAATGCAGCGCTAGGGTTCGAAACCAGATGCCAGAATTTCAAAAGTCACCGTTATCCCAGCCAAAAGTTATCAAATCGGAGATTTTCTGAAACTTTCAATGGGAAAATGGGACCCGTTTTTTCCCGTTCTCGGAAACTGTCGCCATTCAGCTGCAGAGGTCCATCGGCCGCCGTTTTCCCATTGAAAATTTTAGAAAGTCGGTTAAAAGTTTTGAATAAAATAGCGGTTAGTTTTTTTAAACTTTGGCATCTGATTCGGCCTGGAGCGTTTGGTAATGCTTACATTACATTTGCGGTAAAAAAAAAAAAAAGAACTTGTAATTTTTTTATTTTTTATGCGGGGGGGGGGGGCATTTTTTATGTCTAAACACCAATGACTTATCATTCTATTAAACCATATAATGCTTTTTAACGGAACTCTATACTCCCAGAAATCTTCCCGTCCGTCCGCCCGTCTGTGCATCTTTTGTTTTCTCTCTAAGCTTGGACGCGAAATGAAATTGATGTATAATTACGCACCAACCCAGGTTGTGTAACACGTTACTGGTCACTCGGGAAGCGTTTTCCCGCTTAGCGGGGAAATCGGCATCACGTGACACTACGTTACGTGACGTAGCTCGTGGTATTGCGCGACACCACAATTTGACACAGGGACGTCACCACGCGTTACCACGTTGCGTGAGGTCGGGTCACGTGACGTCAGATAACCACCATGTAATGTCTTCTAAACAAATGTATACCTCCCCCTAAAAACTTCATTTCCTACGTTATAGGACTTTGACGACAAAATCACTGGCAATATGTTTTTATACAAGTATACCTGGTTAAAACAACGTGAAAGTAATGTGCAATGTTACGAGTAAAGCGATCGATTAGTTTCTAAAAATTGTACTTCGTAACAATAATTCATCACAGTAAGGCTGACTAGTTTTCAATCGTAATTTATGACATTTTTAATTGAGGGGCATAAGTCTACGGCAACGGCTGTCTCGCCCTAAACCAGTAAAGTCAATACTAACAGGATTTTTTTCCCCTGTCTTTTGTTTACCTTGTAAAACGTTAAAAACTAGTTAAAACCTTAAACCAACATGTTATTATTCTATTCGACGCTAATCCTCCAGATGCCATATTTACTAACGACCGTAGTTGAGTACGTTCCTGACAAATATCTCACACAACGATGATATCGAACGTAGCCACGTTCAACATCGTCGAGATTCGCGTTCTTTGACGCTCTAATACGTCGTAGCTTCGCTCACCTCTCTCCTGTGGCCAGGTTGCGTACTCGGACGTAGTTGAGGAAGAGCCTGGGCTGGCCCACGTTCGCCTGCTGCTGCTGCTGCTGCTGCGGCTGCTGTCCGTACAACTGGTTCTGGTCGGCGAACAGAGGCACCTGGTCGGGCCTCCACTCCAGGTCCAGTCGGATGATGCGTCCAAGGTCGCCCGACGTCACCAGGAAGTCGACCTTCTTGCCGGACGTGTAGTCGTCGTAGCGTCTGCGTTATAAATTAAAAATTGTTTTGTTGCTATTCAAGATGAATTTGGGGGGGGGGGAAGGGGGGGGTCGGACCCCCCAATTCTTCCCCCCCTCCTACGCCACTGACTACGGTACAGAGACACCAACCCTAGTTGTTTTGACCGTTTGACGATTCCCTGTTCGAAGTCTGAGAGGTCGTCAGGCAGGTAAAAAAGAGAACTTCGACCGATTCCCCGACTCACCGATCATCCTCAGTGCTACATGTGCCGAGCGCCGCGGCACCGCCATGTTTTCCGAGGGAGAAAAAAAAAAAAAAAAAACAGGAGACGACATCACCGTATATAGTAAACGTAAAGAGTGGCCACTGAAGCCCCATATATCACAGCCTAGCTATTATGATTAACAACACCCGCTAGCAAGCGCAGTGGTGCCAAATTATTTATACATTTTTTTTTATATTTGTACCATTAAGAAATGGATTTACCTTGACTTACATATTTCTAAAACTACTAGTAGCTCTGAACGTTTTCAAAAATATCACGACTACGACTGGGGCTTGGGCAAGACGCAGCTGCCATAACGTCAGCCAACGCGGGCGGCGGGAGTCGGATGCGGCGTGTTGTTGCTGTCCTCGTGTGGAGTTCTCGGCGTTCTTTCTTTGTGGTGAAGGTGAGACGGTTAAAGCGCAACCACGTGGAGAGTGTTTCGAGCGTCACTCGAGCGTCAGCTGCGTCGCCGAAAATTGTTCTTTTCTGTTTCCCATAAATTCGAGAGAGCTGGCGCTACAAACACGAACGTGTTGTCTTGAACGACGATTTCACCTGACGAGCGTGCGTGCATTACAAGTTCGTTTGAAGCGTCGAGCTCACTCTCGTATCTCCTCCTTTGCTTGCCCTTACGGTGAAATGGAGTACACATTTCTACGAGCGCCTGCAGAACAGATCTCTTTGTTAACGTTGTCTTTGCGGTCCATAAATGTTTTTGGAGTACTCGATTTTCTCGTACGGTTGTTCCCTTCTTTCTTATGTTGAGTGAAGCGCTTTTAATTTTATATTGCATATTGTGCATGGTCTGCTCCGGAATTTAAAATTTACGCGTGCATTTTAGCAATCGATTCCTACCTAAATTCAAAGTTTTACTTAGTCACGGAAGACTAGGTGGCGCAAACTACCGCCTAATACGAACGAAATCAATTATATTAGTTATATCCACCCATTCGGATAGCAGCCATTCATGTCTGTAGCCATGTAGTGAACGGAAGGCGCCTAAACAGGATACCCCGACGACCGGGACCAGCTTTGCAACAGCCGCTTTATGCGCTGACAGTCGAGTGAGCCGCTGGGGCCTACGGGAGTGGCCACTCTTTACGTTAGTAAATTACTCTATGACATCATTACAGACTCCGATTTACGGTATTTCAAAAAGAAAGGTCGTAGTGCGTTCGCAATTGTGTTATAAAAGCATGTTTTACGAATACCGTCATTAAATATTATAGAAATGTCGCTTACAAAGCTTCTAAATTTTATAAATGCTTACGTCACAAATAAAAAGAAGCGAAGAGGTGAGAAAAGGGAGAGAAATGCGCAAAAAACTAAAAAAAAAGCGCGTGCGCGCGTGGGAAATTTTTCTTTTTTTCGCGTTTTTTTTTTTTTGCGTGTCTATGATTACAAAGTGCATCGCTTTAGACAACAAAGAAATGCGACCTTTGGGTATCAGTGCCCTTTTAATGAGATATCAGTATTTCGACATTGTTTTATTGCTTTCTTGGACACAGTATATTCTGAGAAGTAAGTTTATTGTGATCTCAGGTAAATAAATGATAAGCGGTCATTATTGTTATTATATGATAATACTGTCGGCCAACTGTTGAAGGCCGAGGCACGGCATGGGCAAAAATATCAAAACATTAATGAACCATATAAACAGATACAAGCATAAAACAAAAAAACAAGTGAATTCGTTATCTGCCCTCCCCCCAACAATACACGGCAAAATAATTCAGTGCCTCGACATTGTGAATGAAATACATAAGAAAATAGGAAACGATCCAACACGGCGAGCTTCGCGTATTTCGGTAACCGGTGCTCAAGGGTAACTAACTGTCATCTCTTACATTTTTGTTCGGTTTTGGTAACGCACACAGCGGGCCACTGTTCGCTTGAAGAAAAAAAAAAAACGAAAAAAAAGGCAATTACATTGTTAGTGTGATGGACGGCTTTCTGTTTAATTTTACAATCGAAAATAAATAATCAAAACTGAAAAAAAACTTACACACAATATTTCTTTTTACGTAAAATGCGATGAACAAACCAATCACGTGCTCATGCTAGTAGTGTCGCACAGGATATGACAATTAACGTTCACGTGTACCGCCCTTACAGAAACGGTACCATGAAACAGGGTATTTCTCGCCCACCTCGTGATCGAGTCAGCCAGGTATCTGGTGGGCTTGGAGCCCTGAAGGTGGACGAACAGCGTTCCCCGGTTGCTGTGCTGCTTCCTCGTCTCATCTGTGCTCGCAACCGTGGCTTGGATGTGGTACTGGTTCCCTGAAACAAACACGAAGCCAGCTGGTTCCTTCAAATAACTTTTTTTTCTTCTTGCAAGCAGAAATGGCGTGTAAAGCTGCAACCATGCCAGCGTGTCAAAGAAAAAAGAACTGTTTTTTTTTTTTCGTTAAAATAAACTACGCATCGCCCAACGATCATTAGAAAGTTTTCGAAGACCGCGTTTTCCCCTCCGCTAAGCCCTCCGCAAGGAAGAAGAAGCCGCTACTGCGCCTGCGCGCCGATGGCCTCGACTGTAGAGTTCCGGGTATCGTAGCGGGTTGCGGAGAGCGTAGCGCGGGACGGAGAAAACAGGGAGTTTTAGGGAGCCCTTTTTGCACATCCGATACGGTACGGTGGGCCCTTCGGTACGCACTGCGCATGTGCGAGTCTTCTGCGGTAGCGCATGCGCAGTTCGTTTACGGGAGGGTCCATCGTACCGTATCGGACGCGCAAAAACGGTTCCCTAAAACTCCTCAAAGGTCTACGAAAACTCCCTATCCTCCGCCCAAAAGGTAGCGCCAGAGGCTCGGACCAGACGCCGTGTTTGCTGTAGACACGAGGACAGACATATATGTGGGCATGCCTCAAGCATGTTTGAAACATGTTTGTTTCATGCACACGTGTGTGCTTGGAACGTCTCTCCAGACAGTTCTGGTATGAGCAATGTGACAGATCGACCGTCGTACTATAAAGAAGCACAATCATAGACTCCTGTATACTGACAAAGTCTGGCAGATCGCCACGAGAAGCGGCCGTTGAAATGGAAAAGGTGGATCGGCAGACAACGGATGAGAGGAGAGCCACGTGACTAGCGCCCCGCTGCGGCGAGACGCCGAAACGCAGTGTCTCGCCGCTGCCGCGAGACGCTGCGCGGCAAGACGTGAGTACCCGAAACGTGTGTTTCGGGTCCTCGCTGCTGCAAAATCTCTGCGCTGACGTCCAGGTTCCCCGAGGAATGGATCTTTGATGCTCTGTGCTACCAGATCCTCGCGCTCCAAATCTGCGACCGGGCACTCATGGCTCCGTCGTCGAACAGCCAGGCTTTGTGAGCATAGAGGAGGCCATAGTACGATGTATTAGCAGTGTGTGTGAACGCGGGTTATTTAGTCTTTAGATGGACACTCTCGCGTAGGACGGCGTGGCTTCGACTGTTCGCTCACGGCAGAAGGGTGACGAGCCGGCGGTGGTGAGGAACATGCGGACGCTCCTGCGGGCGTCGGCGAACCGCCTCCAGTCCACGGCCCGGAAGCCCATGGGAGCGCACTGCATGCCGTCGGCGCCGCAGCCCGTGCTGCAGGCCCCCGTGGTGAAGTTGTCGTAGCCGTCGCACGCGTAGCCGTAGAAAGGGCAGTCGCTGTTCACGGACTCGATGAAGTACTCGTACGCTCGCACGTCCGGGCAACTCACGTAGCGACGCACTCCTGCGGGGAACGAGGGATTCGTCGTCGGTGACGTCGTCGGTGACGTCATCGGGGAACGAGGGGAAGAAGGTGTACAGTACTCTGAGAGGCTTCGATCGAAGAAGAAACACTGCCCGCCATTCATTTTTGTATTTTATTTTATTTTACGTGCCCAAAAACAGCCATGCAGGTCTCCTCTTTGGTGCACAAATATATAAATATGAACAGAAAAAGAAAAAGAAAACACAATTTTAATTAATGAGTGAGTTTGTTTGTGTTTCTTTAAACACTCACACCTCCCCCCTACACACTCACTGACTTTTCATTGATAGATCCTTGCAAGGTAAAACGGCGAAAGAAACGATACACAAGAAACAAGGAAGGCAAAGACCACAGCGCTGACTTTCAACTGAAGGTCGAAAGTCAGCGCTGGAATGTGCATTCACGAAAAATGCGTGACTGTCACACATTCTTGTTTCTCCTCACCTACATTTTCTCGCATATTCCAGGTTGAAATGTTTTATTGTTTTTTCGTCCCGCGTACCAGATACGGAACCCACGTGACCGAGAACCAAGGGAAACGAAAAACTTCTATACGTGTGGCCACCGCGCGCGCCGCAGCTGCCAGATAAAGTCCTCTCCTCGCCTTGGTTGCAAGCGGCGCCACCAGGTGGCTCCTCGATATGCGACTAATGGCTAATGTCAGGGGCCCGGTTTCCCACGCTTTTCTGTGGAAGAAATGCTCGTTTTTAAAGTCGTTTTCTGGGTGCGCCATGTCACCTAGAACTCGGCACTTGCGCTACGCGTGTTGCTTAGGCACTGCCTAATACCCCTGTCAGACGGGCACGTTAAATGACATTTTAACAAGATGACATTACAGCTCAGCCAATCCGCGTGTTTAATACGCCACGTGGCGCGTGCACGCGCCACGTGCAGAACCGAGATCACGAGCTGATTCGCCGAGCGGTGAATGACATTCGATCAAAATGACATTTACTTTCCCGTCTGACAGGGGTATAAGAGTCATTGATCCTAGTTTTGTCCCTCGACGACGGCAATAACAGTGTTATGAACGCGTTGAAGCGGAGAAATCTCTGCCGCGTTGTTCAAGCTATACTTCGTTTCACTTTATCTGCGAGCGAAGCCAAAGCTATAATAGAAGCGCGAGACCTGCGCTTTTTGCGTTTCTGCCCAGCTCGCGCGCTCGGGCAAAGCCTGAAGGCACGGAGCTTTCGTGCACGCGCCTCCAGCTTTGCCTTCGCTCGCACATAAGGTGAAACCACCCTAGGTGAAACGAAGTATAGCGTTCGTCAAGGTCAGAGTAGACACCCCAAACTGAAAGAGCGCGTGCCCGAATGCCATAAAAACGAGAAACTTTTTTCTTTTTTTTTTTTTTCAGTTGCGCCGTTTTGACGGCGGAGACGCTGTCCGCTGAAGGCTACTCGGACGCGCGCCAATAGGACATTATCTGGTCGATCGCGTCACAGCGTTCGCCGTGCTGTGTGTCCTCACCTATTTATATCTTACACCGTGTCCTCTCCCCCCCCCCCCTTTTTTTTTTCCTCTGCACTTCACAAGCTTTTCCGAATATGCGGCCGGGGCGGCACGTTAATCTGTTTAAAAAAAGAAAAAAGAAAACAAGTTGGAAAGGACTTTTTTACATTTCCTATTGTTACAACGTGGCAGTCGGTTTTATAGTTTTGCATGCCGGAGTTAACCCATGCGGAATTTTACCCCTTTCAAGTAGCACCAAACTGAACCAGCTCCCTTTGACGCTGACTGCACAGTCGACGAATGTTGTTCTGGCGAACTTTTATCGCGAGAAGAAATACTGCTACTTATCTTAACAAAATATGTTTATTCATTTTTTTTTTTACAAAGTGCATTTAGAGGAACACGAATGATAAATGACGTACGTGTTTTCTGAGTATTTTATTTATATTTCTTAATTGCACGGCAATTACCTGAATTTCGCGCTCCGATTTCGTTGAATGTAAATCAGAAAGAGGGAGAGAGAGAAAAAAAAAGTCTTCAGTGGCTTGAGAAAAAAAAATACTTTGGATTCAGTGAAAAACAGATTTGCGAAAATTAAAATAAACAAGTTCTTTCCCTATAAAAAACAAGAGTTCAGTATAACTTTCTAATTCTAAATATAGAAATTTGAAGAATAAGCGCATGTTTTGACGGAAGTTACGTTATTTGAAACTTTCTCATTGAGAGTACATTGGAAGACCGCGCAACGCATAAACGCGCGTAAAAACAAAGTCTTTCAAGTCCTAGCTGTGCTCTCGCCTTTCAAAAATAGTAATTCTTACATTGAAGCATATCGAAATACTTTATTAAGTAGTTCACATCGATATACTATATACAAAAGTATCTTTTTTTTTTTTTTTTTTTTTTAGAAAGATTGGTATCTAAAGGATTGTGTTAGGTTTTTGAGTTTGTTGTTTAGCTCACAGGCTAAGTTGGGGGTCGTGAAGTAAAACGAAAGTGGTTGATTAATTAGATAATTAACTAAACAGATTTGACTAACTTTATAAACTTTCAGTTTCTGAGGCATCATGTAGTCAGAGAGTCGACGCCCGATCCTCTTTTATAGCCTAGCTGCGACTTGAAATTTTTTATAAAAATAAGAAAAGTCCAGTGTGAATTCATATCAATAGCTGCGACACCTAATCGAACCCCAACGCATTCCTATGTATCTTGCACTAATGTATTTTGTTCCTTACGTGGAGGAGCCGTCGCCAGTCACCAGGCTCGATTTAAAATGGACCGTAAAAATCGACGCCTGCAAGTAGCAACCTAAACTTTTTGTCGTAAGTGTATTTCACAGGTCGGGTTTTTCTTGTAAAATTACAAATCGTAGCTCTCATTGTGTAAAAAATAGGGCCAAGAAACTTGCCAGGCTCAACGGCGGGCGGCGACGCAGACGACCAAGTCGAGTTGCGGGATGCGTTTGGCGCGCATATTTTTAGATGGCGTCTGGAGCAGCGGTTGGAGATGTAGGCGACCAGCGAAAGAAAGCAGACGACAAGCAGACGAAATCCGTTGGCAGCTAAAGCTCCGTCGTTATGCAAACGCGTTTTTTTTTCCCCTTGAAGTATTGCTTTTATTGTCCGCATTTATTTTTTAACCAAAGGTACATTACAAAATGATTATGTTCATTTGAATAAATAATGATGGTCGCGGGCAGTCTTGTTAAGGAGGTAGCGCCATCTATCAATACGAGCGCCAAACCCGTGGCGTTGGTCCCTGTGCTCTCCGAAGGCTCCAGGCGTCACAGCCGCACTTCGGCGGGTTAGCACACGTCCACGCAAGAGACCCTTTTTCGAAAGTCAGTGCCACCCGATGGCTCAGAAAGCAGTTTCACTTTCGACATAGTAATGGCGGTCGCGAAACTGTATTTCATCAAGCACCGTCACTCTCGCACGTCACTGGAAGATGAAAATTGGTTCTTTGGTCACGTTATACTTTTTTTTCTTGATTTTCCTTCAGCTCCGATGGTGCGGACATAAGAACTGACCCGTACGAAGCGGCGGCCCATAAGTGCCTCGATTAGGTTCCGCGATCGAGAGATTTTAGAGCCAAACTTGTGCCAAGAGACTGATGGGACCACACTCCGAAATAATCGCTTACGCAGCCGTTGTATCTACTTCGTACATCGCGCTGTACCGACGTCTCGAACCTATACACAGGCCTTCTACATCCTCCACTTGGTAGTATCTTCAAGTTCTTCCTTCATCGGCTTCGAGAAGGCCTCCATCAGTATGGCACAGATGCCAGACATTGAGACGATAGAGTGATCAAAGTCGAATTTGGACAATCGGCATAAACACGTGTGGAATCGGTAAACCGTCTTCCGTCCATACCGATTCGCAATCGGCAGACTTCCTTCCGCGTTGACAACGTCGCCCCTCGCGGAAGCACTTACCGTAAACCCAGCTCTCCCGCTTGACATATCCCTGGCCAGGCTCGTCGCATTCCGCTGGTCGGCCTCCGTTCGGGTAGAAGTCCAGGTGACCGTAATCTTGGACCGACTGCGGGGCTACGGGGAAACGAGAAAGAATGTCTTAAAGAGCAGGCGTCGCACTGCTCGTACCTCCTACAAAAGACACGGTGTTCGCTGCACACATGACGACAGGATTATCTGCCTTTGGTATATTCTATTGGCGGTACGTGCTCGGCTTTGGGGCACACTGGCTCGAACAATCTGGAGACAAATACTGTTGGCGTTCTAAAAAGAAAAGTAACATATGCTGTAACTTGAACGGTAGTTTAGACAAGGGAGGTCTGCTTTAATACGGCGTCTGGTGTCTTCCCTGTTGAGGGTATAATTTGGTGAGTGGAGTATATATATATATAGACCATCCCAATAACCGCCCTATTGCATCTCTGTCCACCGGGCTAGGGAACGCGTTCTGGGAGTGCGCAGGGAAACAGCAGACGCCGCGCGTATGGAGTAAACGGCCCGGCGACTAGGCATCTTTCGCTAAGTCATAAGCACTGGGAAGGTGTACGGTCTAGTTTCCTTTTTATTTGCATCGCGCAGGGATAATCGTGCGATCGCACGTGGCAGACTATCCGTTAACACAGACACAGGCAACATCTTTTCGTCCAGTATCGTTATGTAAATTGAGAATGGCAGTGTACTTTTAACGGCAGGCTCAAAGCCCGCCGTTAAAAGCCTGCGACCTCCGATGTCATGACCAGCTCTTTTGTGTGTATGCGTGTGCTTCAATTTTATTGACGGTCGGTCGTGAATAATACTTGTACCCCTGTCACACGGTCTACTTTAGTGCACTTCAGCTCACCGAACGTCACTTCAAGCGCTTCGGTGCAACACGGAAAAAAAGCTAATGTCACTCGCAAAGGATGGAAATAACGACGGGTGAGGTAGTATTAGACACGTAAAATGTTAAAGTGAAGGCCTAAATGTCTCGGCAATCATTTTTCTATTTCATAAAGACACGTTACAAAACAACGTTGCATTAATGAATGATCTTTACGCCAATGGGATGATTCTGTTCGATCATTGCAAGCCAAAATAAAGAAGCAGATTCAACCTTGGCGTTCCGCCTCGTCCCAAGGAGATCTAAGAGGAGGCCCTGACACTGCCTTATCAGTTCATAATTATCGTTGTTGTCTCGTAGAGCTGCATGCTGAAACACAAGTAGGTTCTATCATTCTCTGCTAACCAAGATAACATTGGAATGATTTACTTTGTCGACGTCTTTCATTGATTCGCCGCGGCGCTAAGCTTGTACAGATCAGCCTAAACTGTAAAGCGAAGTCCACCCCACTATATGTTTTTTCGCAATGACACTCCTTTTTGTTATTTTTAGCACAACTTCTTAGTTATTTTTAGAATAAAATTTACGCCACGTTTTTGGTTTCTGTGTTGTTGCTTTACTGTTGAAACACTCCTATCGAGGTCATGCCCTCGATCGAGTAAAGTGAGTTCGTCAAACTCACTTGAAGCCAAGCGTGTTCTTCGGGAAGGAGCCGCGTGGCGCACTACAGAAATGTCGCTAAGGGCAAAGTGCACTTGGTTAAAGTGCACTAAATCAGCTCGTCTGACTGGGGTATTAACCGTTATTAAGGCGCCCAACAATTGACTGCGCGCGCCGCGACGGCAAGCCCGCGACGCTTAATTTATTCAAGGCTTTCTCTTCGCGAGCTCTTTAAGAGTCTCGACAAGTAAGTAAGACAACAGATTTGGCACAAAGCCGTTACATAAAAAAAAGGAAACTGCGCAAGAGGTTGCGTAAAATGACGCCGCGGACACCGCCCAGTGCGCTGTCCCCATACCGCTTACAAGAGAAGGCCTGGGCCTTTATCCCGCATACGTCATCACTAATAGTTCCACGCGCAGCGCCGAACAACTTGCGTCAGCGTCGCCGCCAGCGCGTCGTGCGGCGCCTCACAACGAGCGCGACGCTAGCACACGCGGCAACGCCAAGACGCACGCGTCTGCCGCTTTGTGGCGTCTATCGTGTTTGCCGCTTGGGGCGAGTCGGGATCCACCAAGGATGACGTCATGCGCAGGGCCTTGTCTTTCTACGTGGTATTGGCTGTCCCCCTTTCTTCTCGAAGACGACTTTTGTTTAAGGCGCTCGTCCCCTGTCGCGAGGCGACTTAAAATGAAAAAACAAAACATCCCCACCCTTCTCTCTCCCTCCTAGTTGACCCTGACACCGCACAGTGACGCGTCGAGCAGCGCCCGTGCGCAACCCACATCACTGCCCGCCGGAGTAAGAAAACAAACGGGACGCGAAACAATTATCTATACGAACAAAATCCGTGTCAAGTATGTACGCGGCCCGACGGAATCATCGGCGTATAAACGGGCGGCGAGTCTGCCACGCGGAGAGCCGAGCGGCGGTCCCGATTCGTGTCAAGACGTCGTGCAACTGAAGGGACCTCACCGACATGCGAAAGAGCAGGATGAAGCTCGTATAAGATATATACACGGCTTTCATTGAAGTCACGTTAGCGGCCGTTGCAGTGGCCTTGCTGCTGAGCGTGTATGGCTTTTGCGACACAAATTTCGCACTACCAATTTTTTTTTTCTTTTTTGCTCGGTAAGATTAAATACGAGTGGCCACCATCCTATACATGGGTAAATTACTTTCAAAATGTAATTTAATTACAATTACAATTACCTCGCTTCAAAAGTAGTTTAACTACAGTTACAATTACTACTACGTGAAAAGTAATTATTACAATTACAAATTACTTTTCAAAAGTAACGAAATTACTTCAATATTACTTATTCTTGAGAGCGACCCGACTTGGGCCATATAACTATATTATTCTATACAACTCGTTATATAACATATAACGAGTTGTATAAAATGCAACGTATTTATTCATTTCATGCCCCAATGTTTGAGGAGGCTTAAGCATCGCTGCATAAATGTCACGTATTGTACTTTCCTTTTATGAACTTTGTTAAATTCATGATAGAAATTCACAGTTTGGGGCAATGGAGTACTACGTTCTTATATTTTTATTAAATAATAATAAATTACTTCTTATGCTGGAAGGCGCCAGACGGCTAAAAAAAAGTTGGGTTGACAGACGGTTAGCTCGACAAATAAAAATGCGGCAAGTAGTCATATATAAATATTTTAATAGTGTTAATATAAAACTACAATCCGCACGCGCTAATACGACCACATTCACATACAAACATCATGGTATTGTAAATTATTTACATTGAGTTGAAATTAGAATGGCTTAGAAATATATAAGAACCGAATCGGGGCTTTCGAATCATTGGTGACAATATGCACAGGTGTGAGGTCAGTCTCCAAAATGCTTATGCAAACAATACCCAAAGTAAAACCAACCGTTAATAAACTTAAAAATAATACAAAGGTACAAATATGCGACAGTACTGGAAGAAAGATGTATAAAACTGGCAAGAAAAAAACAAAAAAAAAACAGAGACAATTAAAATTCCCAAGCTCGGCTGAAAGCTAAAGATCAATTTTTTTCCTTCAATACTTTGGCATGTTTATGCTATTGTGTTCTGCTCGCTCCGCAGACGGCGCCATATATACGGCGCCGTTGCGGTAGACTCCAAAGAGGATTGTCTCAGCGTGTGTATGTGTGCGAGTGTGTCGCTGAACGCTAGGCCGCTTGTGCGAGCGCTAAGGCTTTCAGAGAGATTCCGTCGGCTCCACAAAGTCTTGTAAAGTAATTGTAATTGTGCCTAAAATTTTGCAATTACTGACGCTAGAAAGTAATTAAATTACAATTACAATTTCTTTTAGCCGCAAGTAATTAATTACAATTACAAATTAACAAGAAAAGTAATTTAATTACAGTAATTCAATTACTGTAATTGAATTACTACCCAAGTATGCCACCATCACGGTGTAATGACGTAGCGTGTAGACCATGTATTGCGGAAAATACACATACACATACGGATGCGCAGAAACATACATTGACACACACACACACACAAACACGCACACACGGTTTCGGACGCACTCACAGGCTTGCACTACTGCGCAGCTGAACGAGCATACAGGCCGCCAAACATTCCCGCTGATGCACACAGACAGACGCGCACACACAGGCACGTACATACACACACGCACACAGCAAACACACGCAAGCACGGACACACGCGTACTATAAAGGCTCGTTCAGAGTTGCGTTCGCGTGCGACTGCAACTACATCCGCGCCTCGCTAAGACTGCTCGCGTCGAGCCTGTCGCTATGGCGACCCTCGCGACGAGCCAATGGGAAGGTACTGCGCAGCACGACGCAACGCAGTCGACGCAACTGTTTGAACGAGCCTTAACACTCGCAGGCTTGCACGCATGTAAACAGCTGAAGAAACATACACAAACGCAGAGAGGCAAATAAACCACCTCACATAGAGACAGACACACGCAACACACACACACACACACACACACACACACACACACACACACACACACACACACACACACACACACACACACACACACATGCATTTTGGAACGCTCGTAAGCTTGCACACAAATATACACAGACACAAAGACAGGCAACCAAACACCTTCCACACACACACACAAGCATGCAAGCGCGCAGGTACAGAGGCACACAAGCAGGCTGGCGCACACTCTTGAACACACACAGGCTTGCAAACAATATCAAAACTCGACCAACAAAAAAAAAAAACGTGATTTAAAAGGAACCAGAGAGCCCACAAGAACCTTCAACTTTCACCGCCACTGCGACAGTCCTCAAACAAGGACGGCGGAACCCAAACGAAACACGGCGGACAAGAGCCACTAGAAGACAATGCGACCTTGCGAGCGGAAGGTTCTCGCCACAAACAAAAAAAAACAAAAAAAAACGAGGATATAGAAACGAACAAAAGCACGGGGACTGCGGGACCACGTAACCGAAACACCGCACAACAACAATGGCATTCTGGCGCAACGCCTACAAACGCTTTCGTGCCAATTAAATCCGCCCGCCTCTTTGTTTGGTTCGTAGACGCTTTCTCTGCCGTGTGTCCATGCCACGCGCTCCGAGAACGTGCCAAGTGTATCTTCGCAAAAATCTTCGACAAGCGGGACGACCTTTCCCGCTTTCCGAAAAAGAAAATGGGACACCTGTACAGCCTTTGTTACAAACCGATATCTCCCAATCTCTACTACGCAACCCACACGAGACAAAAGCGATGGAAAATGTAACCGAACTGTTTGTTAGGTTTAGATGAGGCTTAACAAATAGCACGCGACGCCGCTCCTTCGAAAATAGGTGGAGCCCTCTGACGTTTTCCATTCGTGACCTCACGACCATGATTTGTCTCAACGTGACGTCGCGAGCTGCGATCCCGGCTGCTTATCATCAGTTACGACAAGTCTGATGCACGACAGAAGTCAAGAGCATTTGCTGGAGGCTGAGAATTCGAGAGACGCCCTTGCCGCTTAAAACTTATGCCGCCAAGCTTGATGTTATGTCACACGATCTTCGTACCAACACGAAGTGCTTTATAATACGATACCGTAAATTAAGTGCATAACATAGAAGTCTAGACCGAACGAACGCGGTGTCAAGTTCCATTGAGTCTAACGGATGACTTACGTTTCGTTGTCTGCTAATTGTATACTCACGGCACCATTTTTTCCCCTCTTATATCGTTGCTACGACACAGTCGTTAAAGTCGAAAAAAAAACCAAAACGTCATCACTAAGCGAATACCTCGTCACGTTTCGATTAGGCTCATCAAAACACAATCGAGGTGACTTCTTGAGGGTGATAATTGCCAAGTCTGTATAACCATGAAGCCGCGACCTTTCGTTGTCAACGCGAACGTCCGTTCTGACACGCCGTCGCGAGGGCAGCGCCTCGGAACAAAGACAAAGTGAAGGCGCGTTTATTACCCATAGCACAACGAACGCTCGGACGAGCAGACGACGAAAAGCGTGAGTCTAGCATTAAGCCCGCCCCGCTGCTCGGGTCACTCTTGTTCGTAACGCGGGACGAGGCATGCAGGACAACGAGGTCGAAGTTACGGAGCAGTGGGACACTCGCTTCAAGGAGACCGGTTTGCACCGGCGGGTGCGAGAATCACCAGGGGAAAAAAATTAAAAGCTAAGAAAACAAAGCAAAGCGTAGAGTGGAATATGGGCACGAATCCGCCGTTATAATACTAAAGGCGAGCCGATGTCTAACCCCAAGGTACCCGTTGCCGCTCATGCCCGTCCCCCAAAAAAGCTTCTACTGACTCGAACGCTTTCGTTTTTCTTTTTTTTTTCTTTTTTCTGGGTGGTGCCACACTTGAGACCTGGTTATAATGAATTCAACAGGAATCGGAAATCACTTCGCTATATCCGCTATTTCGTTATAACCAACTTCGGCTTATAACGAAGTGCAAAAGGGAATGGGAAATCGTGGTCGCTTCGCTGTAGCCGCTATTTCGTTATAACCGACTTCGTTATATCCGGTCTCGACATATAACTAAGACATGCTACGGATATTCTTGAAGCATGCCCGCGGACACTTCTGTCCTCGTGTGTGAAGGGAATACCCTCTCTTTTTGTATGATCTATACGGCCAGTGTGACGTCGGCTTTAGAGCATAGCGGCACTTCGTTCCCCGATGCTCTTGTGGGCGCTGCCATTTTGGTGCCTATGGTGCAGAGCGGGCGCCATTGGCGATAACTGCGATTCAAAAATGCAACTTGCCGAGCTTTAGAAGTTTATGTATATGCGATGTCGGGGGACGCCCGGACGATAAATTGTTTTGCTCTGTCGCGCACTGTTTTTTTTTTTTTTTTAACGTTTTCTGAGATGTCGGGCAAAGTTTGGGGTAACTGGCCACAATAAGTTTGAGCACCAAGACGGCCGAAAAGTGTGTCTACTACTCTGAAGCGCAGCTTATCGGAGGACTCCAGTTCGCCCCAAGGTACCCGCGCTGTCGCCCGTGCCAACACCAAAGGACCTTCATTGACACGAACGTTTTCTTGTTTTGTTTTGTTTTCTTCTAGGCGGGTGCCAATCTTGATTCTGCCCCTCGTTTTGTTTACGTCCTTTGCGAAAAGCGCGTGGGCTACTTGGCATGCATGCGCTGGTTCGACGATCACCAACTGCTTCCGTTCAACCGCGCCCTTATACGGTCTGAAGTCTGCGAGGAGAGGCTCTGAAGACACGCACTTCCTGCGGAACACTGGCCTATCGCAGACAACTTACCACCATCAATAATTTGAACCTCTCCCCTCCCCTCCTAAATTTTGACTTTGACTCTTTCAATGAACCCCGGCTTCCCCATCCCCTAGCCGGGTGGCGACTTGACTTCTGAAGAAAGTCCACACCTATCCCTGTCATTCCCATTTCGCTGGACAACACCAAACAAACGATCAAACACGGCAAACAAGAACATGCACGCTAGAGGACAATGATGGTGGACACGTACTGGGTCCGCTTTCGAAGCTTGATCCTCCGGTGTGGATGACGTCCACGAATTCGGCGTCGGACGGGTCCAGCCTGACCACCTTGTCCGTGTTGGCGAAGTAGGGCTCCGCGGGATCGAGGCCTGCAACAAGCGCGAGTAGATCGCCTTACTGTCGAATGTTAACTCGGCAGATTGACACGTGGCGAAGAGAACATTCTATGACTGCGGGGCTCACCCCTGCTTTCGTTCGATAGGTGGAAATAAACGAACACATTTCGTCACATGCATAGTAAACGTTCTGCCACGATCGCTGTGTCTTGCGGCAAAGCTGACTGACAGATCAGGCTTTCGTGTAAACGCTAGAAATATCTCGTCCGCTCAAAAATTTTGTGTCAACGTCCTCATTGTACCGTTACGTTTGCCCACTTCCCTAGTTATTTGTTGACGTCCGTTTTATTTGTCAGTGGCAGTTTTTGTGGTTGAAATTCTACGCCCTTCCTTGCACTGGCCGTAAAATGGCATGCCTGGAAGTTTGTGTAAATTGATCAGTAATTATTAAATATTTAAAAAAAGTTAATTTTGTCAAGATATCAAATGTTAAATTATAGCCTGGCAGGAGAGCTCTCATTGGCGTGCCTCATACCGGCAGCTTTGGACTGGTAAATGTAGTTTCCTTTGCCCTTTCAGTTGTGACTGATTCCCGGTTTAGAGGTCTTCTTGATATACATAGAAAAATCATTGTAAATAATCATGTTCTTTCTTTTTTATTTTTTGAGAAGCGTCACGGACATTCACAAATAGTGATTAGGTCTACTCTAAACACTGTATCTTCGTTCAAGACAATCAGAGGAGCTTGTGATGCAGCATGTCACCATATCAGAGAACCATTCGCCGCAAAACGAAGTTACCGACTTGACGAATGATGGTGCTACTAAGGTACTGCCGCACACTCTAGAGTTATTAAACAAACGCATTCAATGTAAAAGGTAAAAATAATGTCAATCAAACACGTCAAGCGATTCAAAAGACCTGTTGTCGATGTAATCTGGACTATCGAATAGCTGCTTAAAAACTGAAAGTCTTTAATACCACCAGATCTGAAGGATGCCACTAATGACCAGCTATCGCTAGACCTAATAGGCTCTTTTCAAAAGTCCGTCAAGCAACATTGGCGGTCGCCATTGCTTGGAGGCGTAGCGTGTGATTAGATACGAGTCCTCACCGAACGCTGACGTCACGCTCGTTTTTCGATACGAGCTGAGCCGAGCTCACGGCGAGCGCTGACGTAGCTCTCGTGTTCAATGCACACTCAGAGTACAGTATCTGCCCAAACAATGACTAACTGGGATAGCTTGCGCAGCAACTCCTAGATGGCGCGAACTTTACGTAAAAGCGTCAATAGTTGGCAGCAATTCCTTTAAGAAAATGACGCTTTGCTTTAGTTCCCCCTTGAAAAATCAAACGTATGAAATGTCCGGAAATAATTGAAAGGGAACAGTATCCTTCGGGGTTGCAGCAAAAACTCCCTAAAGTCACCGAAATGCTTTTTAACGCTAGCCCCCATTCCCAAAAGTTTGTCCGCCCGCCCGTCCATTTCTCGCCAAATTTAGCGGGGAAAATAATATCACGTGACCTACACACGTATTCAGTTTTCCCGCTAAATTTGGCGCGACAAGTGATGTCACGTGACCCAACGTAACCTGATCTTTACTTTTTATATGCACATATTGATGCCACGTGAACTATACTGTACAATACTTTATGTAGTATCCTAAACAAATTAAAGTGCTCAGTACTTAAACACTGCGTTTCATGCATTATAGTAGTTCGAAAGTAAAAGTCGCTGCAAAATTATTTTTTGTCGTGTTTTTACCAGTGATCCGGCCGAGGCCCTTCACCCTCTCCCCCGCGTAGCCGGCCACGTGAGCACCCACGTTGTAGCCAATCAGGTGGAAGTCAGCTCCGGCCACGCTGTAGCGATCCTGGAACATGCCAACGGCTCGAGTGAATAAATTACGCTCGAGTACCCCCCAAGTCTGCAACAGGGTGTAACGAAGACACCGCCCAATCAATAACGCGCGGTGGTGCAATCGTAAGAACCTCGAGTCGACAACTGAATTATACTAAACATACACTGGCAACACTTGGCTTGGCCACTTAGTTGTCTGCAAGTCAACAAGCTTCTCATTATTCTTGGAAGACGCGTACGTGTGTATGAAATTAAGAAACCGACCTTGAATTTTAAAGTAGCGGCAAACATCGTCTTTTTTTTTTGTGCGTCATGCCCTTTCCAAGTACGAGCAAGCACCACAACACCGAAGACACGTACTGCAAGTGATTCTAAAATTGGAGACGAAAAACAAAAAACGATGAATATGCGAGAGAAAGTGACTCGGATAGACTTACTTGGTTTCGACTAAAACGGGAAGCTACGCTTTTTTGTTTTTCTTGTATTTTGTTTAGAGGCGTCCCGCGGAAGTTATAGACTTTATCTCAACTGAGGCTTATCTAAACACGTGCATAAACAATACACTTTGCCTTAGCCTAAATCCGCAGTCCCACAGAGCATGCATCATGCAAAGGACACGGTGTTCCGCGGTTCATACCTGCTTCCAAAATGTCTGCAGGAAGTGCTTCGTATGACCAATGTGACACGACCGCCATACAAGGATGACTTTTAGACAGTGTCTACAGGCTGTACTTCGTATAATGCATTAACAGCAGCCTGGCCGCGCGACTTATAGGTCAGATTCGAAGTCACCAGCTGGAAGACACACAAACGCCCACAAGTCACCTGCGTCCCGGTGCACGGATTGGATTGGATTACATTGGATTTTGACGGTCTAACCCGTGGTATTCGGTTGATCATGGTGCGAAACTTAAACTGGATACAGCCAAATACAGTCGTCAATTGAGCACACTTGTGGCCAATCGGTTTGCTCGGGGATATCGCGCTCCGAACGACGGCAAACTATCCCGTGACGTAGCCCTTTGGGCGTTGCTAGATTGGGCCCTGGTTTGCGCCCACTACACCGAGTGCGACGCCAAGACGGAATCGTCTGCCGCTTCGCGGAGACTCTCGTCACGTTTCGGCGTGTTCGCCGCTAGGGGAGGGGTCGGGGGATCCCACCGACGATGACGTCACGCGCACGCGTTGTCTTCTGGGTGGCGTGAAGTGAACTCGCCGTGACGTTGCGACTTTATCTGTAATTTGTCTGTGGGTTTGCTGTGTTTGTATTTCTTCTATAGCTCTCGAGTGTGCTCCGATTTACGCTGAAAACGAATTATCGAATCAAGATCGGTCATGGAAGCTTTGCAGAAGCTGTGCGTGGGGGACGCCACCATAACCGACCTTCGATTTTTGTTTCCTTTTATTCAGACTTTTGCTCGTTACTTGAAAATGTAATGGATTAAAATTACAAATTACCGAGCCTCAAATGTAATGAATTACCGTTACAAATTAGTTTCGCTGAAATGTAACGGATTTCTTTACTCGTTACGTTACAAATTACTTTCACGTTACTGTTTCCGTACATTTATCCAGAAAACAACAAAAACAATTTTGATATTTTTTCAAAAATGTTCTGCGACACTACTTTTCATTTCTCAGTAGTCCTTGTAAAAATAAAATATTGTATTTAAGAGAAAGAGTGTAGGTGCACTCCGTTCACCTGTAAGCTGACAAGGAACCGAAAGCTGCAACCACACCCGCCATCCCGCTAGCTTACGGCCTCCGGATATGATCCCTGGAATTGTGCAGACAAAGCTAGCGGTGCGCATGCTCAGTAGCAGCGTCTACCTCCGCTACGAGATTCGGAGCTAAATACGCGATCTACGAAAGCTCCCTTTGACTCGGGTGTTTCCCCTGCTATCCACAAGAAAAGAAAAAATTGGTTATAACGTTACAATGTATAGATGCAGGTGTCCCAGCTTACCTTGCTGTGTTTCCGTAGACAGAGTTTGTTGTTCTTGCTGATCACAATGTGTGTTTTGTTTGCAAGCAAAGTATGCACTGAAACTCTAGGTTTCCGTTCTCCTTAATGCCCTGAATTTTGAACATCTCATTAAGAGATGGCCATGGAGACGACGGACACTCCATGATCGAAAATTCGACCAGTCAGAGAAAAAGTGGCGGTTACGGGTTATCGATCGTTCTTCGGTTCTCACTTTCATACAAATATCCGTGGAGGCCAGGGGAGGAGAGGGCATAGACAGCGAGAGAAGCGGTGGCCATCGGTCTCACAAAACAATCGAATATCGCACCACTTTTACGCGTTCTCTCTCTCTCTCTCTCTCTGTCAGCACTCTTTAGATGGCCCAACCCCCCCCCCCCCCCTTTTATGTTGACAGTTGAGTGTAAAGTGAGGAGTGGACTCGACCACCATGCCCAGACAAGTAAACCAAAAGAAGTATCGTCCGTACCCTCGAAGACGAGGCTCTTAGCCTCGCGCCGGGCGCTTTACAGACGTGCCTCTAGACAGTGTTGGGTAAAGTACATCTAAAAAGTACTTCAAGTAAAGAACAAAGTAAACGAGACGTAATGTACTTCAAGTAAAGTAGTAAGTGCACTGGGTGCAATGTACTTGAGGTAAAGAATTTCAAATACAATGGTACTTTCAAAGTAAAGTACAGGTCTTTTAACGCAATCTTTCATGATGCCCTTTCATTCCCCTGATTTTTTAACTAATATGCGTTGCCCAGGTGTAATCAGGGGTGCATGACATTTTCAAAAACAGAAGTTCCTCTTCTGAATTTGGCTACGCTTGCACTGGATTGTTGCACCCAAGGAGTGAGCATGACGTCAGCCCCGTAGCTTCCGCAAGAAATGATCTCATAGAGGAATGTCATGAAACAAACAGTGAATGTGCAAGCGAGCTGGTGGTAATTAATCATAATGTGACACTTGAAATTGTGGTGCGAAAAAATTAAGGAACTTTGAAGTCGAAGGTAAAGACAAAAGAGACTGTTTCAAAACATTGTGACGTTCTCCTCTGTTGTCTTTTTCTTCGACTTGAAAGTGTAATTTTTTCGCACCACAGTCTCAGGCGCGACATTATGATTAATTTTGCTTTCCTGATATTAAAGCTCATCGCTTGTGCTGACCGACCGATAAGTAGCGAGCGTTCAAAAGGCTACGGGATAGCGGCCCCCAGAACAAACGTAGCGATGCGTTGTTTGCTCACGTTTCTGGTGAGAGTAGAATATCCCCCAGTATATCTTCGGAGTTGACGAAGCATCGTTTCGATATACAAATTTAACAAAAACAAATTGGTGAATGTACTTTGAAGTCGGGATTGTACTTTCCTCGGAAAGTACCAGAAAAAATACTTTAAGTAAAGTACAAGTACATACTCAGAGAATGTACTTCTAGTAAAGTACAAGCTTTCTAAACCTACTTGGAGTAGTACTTTAAGTACAATGTACTTAAACTACTTCCCAACACTGCCTCTAGAGCGTGCTAGATTAAAGTAGCGCACATCAAAGACAAACAGAATTCGACCCCCTCGCGCGAGGCTACATCGTCTGTTACGCAAGATGTGAACCCGAGAATCGAGGGGGTACGGAACCGCGTTTAATGTCTGTGCAGGTGGCGGGAGACATCGAGGAAGTTGGAAAGTGTGAAACGGTGTGAAAGACTAAAACATATAAACACGAAGAGCTTTCTCCTGCTCGGGAGAAGAAGAAAAACACGATGGAAGGCGACGGACAGCAAACTCGGCGTTGTGTTACTTGATCTTTGTCTTTCGTACATGCCTTGCCCGTTTTTCTTGGTTCTAGTGACCGGTCATACGAAAAATCGTGTTTTCTTTTCGGCTATTCTCCCCTTCATGATGTTTTCTATTTTGTTGAACTTCCTCGCTTTATGCTGCTGAATGTTCCGTTCGTATTGCTCCAGTTACTGTATTATGATCATATTTTTTAAAAAAAGTAACATAGTAATTAAAGTAATCCGTTACCAATATTTTGTAACAAAATTACATTACAAATTACTTCCGAAAAAAAGTAACGTGGCAATTACAAAATTAGTTAAAAAAGTAACGGATTACAAGTAATCCGTTACTTGTAACTGATTACTTCCCAAGTCTGCTTTTATTACGTTTACTTCACTTGATCATGACCACAGCAGGGCAGGTTATTGCCATTTATGATTCTAGCGTGTCCTTGTCCCCAGCGTTGACCTTTGTGGAAGCTCGTCAACGAACGATTCACTAACTCCGCACCTGGGCAAGACAAGAGAAGGTCAGCGATGGCGGCTGTAATCTGGGGCGCGTGCAATGCGTCCATAATATGGTCCCGCCTGCTGGGAGACGTGAGACCCTAGTCACGTGCTCTGCTTCGGAGAACATCATAGTGTTAAAATCCTATCGGTTTCATCTATAAAAAATATCTGTCACCGAGTTAATTCCTAACCGGCGTTCACGATACAGACGTGCTCATTGCAGAGCACTGATTATCCGATTCACATGAAGCATGAAAAAAATATATATATATTATCTAATCCCGGATGCGGTGACATGGTGTGCCCTAGACCGCCAACGAGTGTTTCCCCCGAGTGATTTTTATACCACTAGTGTTCCCCGAAGTGGTCGAGGGAATTTCCGAGATTCATCTCAACTGGTCACGCTTACGTAGGCCACCGTGGTCTCAGAAAAAAAAAAAATGTCCAGCTTACTTAGAAAGCAAGACAAAAAAGGAAACGCGAGAAAGCACAAACCCAAAAGTCAAACTGGAGACACGCAACGACAGAAAAATGTCAACCACTCCGGCCCCGTGGACGTCGGCACGCGAACTCCCGCTTCTTGAGCGACCAACGTACCAGGGTCACGAACGGTCGGCCGTGGCTCCCAGAGGAACAGACAGACAGTCTCTTACCTGGATGTGCATAATCATGTCCGCAACGAGTGCTCCGACCATCCTGGCGTTGGCCACTGCCTGCGTGTACGGAGGCATGGCGCCTTGGCCCCAATCCACCACGATGACGTTGTAGTTGTCCTTTGTCAGCAGTTCCGTGGACAACTCCTGAGATGATGGCAACCGGAGCAATCAACCAATTCACGCAGGGCCGGTTAAAAAGCGCCGACGATTTATCTTCAACGTCTACTACCTGGCTTAAACAGACATTGTACTACTCAATATTTTATTCCAAAATCAGCTACGGCATCATGGTTTGGGGAACAACAGCTACAAATTACAATAAACTAATTATCCTTCAAAAGAAACAAAGAATCTTACGTATATAGTATGAAATCTAAGAATACAGCAACTTGTTAAAAACTATAATATGCTGAAAGCAGATCAGATTTATTATTTCAAACTCTTGCGGTGGATACACAAAAACCGACTTCACTCCACACCAATATACATATTGATTACATACACGTTTCGAAATCCAAAGCGAAAAATGCCATCTATATGAACAAATTATGGTCGACAAATTCTAAACCCTTTCCCTCCAAAAAAAAAAAAAATTCTAAACAAAACAGATGTAAATATAAACTTTGATCAGTCGTTGTATAGCGATGTTCCATTTTCTTTTGTATAATGGAAGTTACTTTCCTGTAATTGGTATTGTGTGGAAAAGTAGTACTTATGTAGTTACCTTTTTTTCTTTTTGAACCTTTAACCCGATCTTTTTTTTCTGAAAGATTATACGGCGCGCAAGTTCTTCTGCTCCTTGCACACCCCGACCTCAATTAATGACGGCCTAAGATTGGCTGCCTCGTCATAACGCGCTCCCTGCGACTTCTCTCTGTTGCCCTTTGATTGGCGTGCCCCTCCTTGCATTCCTATGCGCCAGAGACGTATTTTGGAACACTTGCTCGCCGTATAGATTGCACGCTTCGTGTCAGAATGATGATAAAGCAATTTCCGTTATACTACCCATCAGAGATGTAAGAAACGCTTTAATGTTTTGGTGTCAATTGTATTTGTTTCCTCTTTACTTCTTTTATGGGAGACGCTTCATTGTAATAATGTAATCGATGCTTTATATTAATATTCCGTGTTCCGTTTCATTCTTCGCGCATGATGTTATTTATTATTTCTTGTTTGTATTGCTGAACTGCAGGGGGCCGGGGGAGGGGGGGGGGGGGGGGAGAACAAGTTCTGTCAGGCCATTATGCTTTTATCTGTGCTCCCCTACGCGGATGTTTTTCGCAACACAAATAAAGAAAAAATACTGTAGAAGAACTTGTAGTTGGGGTAGTTGGTGAACGCCTATGTGTCTGTTTTCTCGCTCGTGTCCGTTGTTATTAGCGCTTTACACCCTGATCTCTAAGGAAAAAAATTAAACGAGACGTATGCTACATTATAACAGTCAACTGCTGCCCCTTCGTACTGTGCGCACTGCCGGATAATACGAACAGTCCAGTCTTGCAGTACCAATAAGCCACTTAGTAAGAGTCTTCCTTAGAACGAGGACCCTACAAATCTGTTGCACCCTATCTGCTGCAGATTTTAGATTGCAACGCATGTCAAAGCTGCCCCCCCCCCCCCCCCTTTCCAGATTCGCATCAACTTTGTAGTGCTTCCATGCAGAATATCAAGGTGCAAATATTCGACCTGGTTCTAGTCGTGATCTGTGCCTCATTTGCTAAAGAGTTTAAGTATATAGCGGCGCGTGAAAGCTTTTGTCAAGCCGGTAATGTTCGCTCACTCTCTTTTTAAAGTGTATCACATCCGGGGTCTAGATTTTGCATCAACTCTGTAGTATACTCCCATAGAAGATACGAATAAGAAATATCAACAAACGCCGCAAAGGGCCGTTCACATTGCATTTTTCGTGCCCATTTTTTTTTCACCTATTCGTCAAGATTGGTTGTTTTCATAAAACTGCGCGTGTGCCCAGAGCGGCGAAAGCCTATCATAAGTTTAAGCAGAACAGTGTTGTCCCGCTTAAATTCGACGAATCTCTGGGAAAAGACCAGTGACGTTTAGGGTGTCGCTTAAAGCAGCAGTCGCATTGATCATGCATCATACAAAAGGACACGGGTGTCACCCTGGTGATATTCCACGCCGCCTGATGATAGTTACGAAATTGCAGTGTAAGCAAATTGGCGAAGGAAAGAAATCATAATTTCGGTTCTTAACTTCAAGGCTAGGTGGCGCAAGTTACCACCCGATATAAGGGTACAGCCGTTAGCATTCATCTAGCCGTCCATCCACAGAGTTCTCTGCAGACACTATGGCAGAGTTGTCTGTGGACACGCAGCAATTAAATTCAAAGCATGTCTTCTTCACACATATATTCGCTTACTACATGTCAGCAGGCACTTTTTGTATGACAAATGTGACCGTCATATAAAAAAGAAGCATGCCCCAGACAGCGTCTGCCAACGTTACTAAAACCCTCAGTTGGGAAACTCACCCTTGAAACCTGGGCCGCTGGCGTCCACCTAGACCGAGCTAAATACGATAACAGCGCCACCCTTTAGCGACGAGTTGAAACATGAAAGTTGCTTTACATAGCTATTGCGAGATGGCCCTGCGAGATGGCGCCACCGGCCCTTGCCCGACTCGACGTGCACCCGTGCAGTTCCCGGAGTGGACGCTGCGGGAGAAATGGCGGCGTTGCGATCGCCATTAGCTCGGTTCTCGAGTACGGATCGGAGCCACTTTTTTAAAGCAGGCTCTATGGCAGTTTCCCAACTGAGGGGTTCTAGTAACGTTGGCGTCTGCAGACTGACATTTCTATGGTGTCCATTATGGTGGCGCGACCCACGGCTTACCGGTATCCACTTCTGGTAGCCGTGCTCCAGGTAACCGTGGATGATGAACATGGTGGGCCTGGTGCTGTCAAACTTGGAGTCGGCGAAGCTGTCGGCGTCGCCGGACTTGAGCCTCTGGTAGAACTCGTTGTTCCTCCGGGTCCGCAACAGGAACTGGACTCCGAGCGCTTCCGGCGGAAGTGGGTACAGGTTCAGGGGACGGTGGATCGACAGGAAGGGCTCGCCCACCGAGAAGCAGCCGTACTTGCCGTAGCATCTCGTTAGGCTGGTGCCACTCGGTGGCGCTGCGTGCGGGGACAGGTGCGTTTGTTATTATTATACAGGCTAAACTTGATGTCGTGTATGTGAAAGTTAAGGTTCCGTGTTTTTAGATAAACCCGAAAAAAAAAACTTCAAAAAATATTCGCCGGTACAATTTTCTTTTCTTCAGTTCGGATTTATCCGAAAAACTTCGAATTTTGAGGTCACGATGGCAAAGCAGAAACGAAGACAAAACGGTGTTTTACGAATAAATTTCGTGAGAGCGGTGTCGGTAGTCATGGGAAAAATTCACTTCAGTTTCTTTTGAAATCTCGAACTATGGGCAAAAGGGCGTTTACCGTTTATCTCGTCAAGGTTCGTTCAGAATAACGGGTCATTGTGCTTTCGAGTCAACTCGACAGCAGCGACTGTCCCGGTTTACAGTTTGGAGCACACTATTTGCGCTTCTTATGTCGGGGTCACACTGCTGATCATACAAAAGACAGTCTGCATAGAGATTCGAACAAGAGTCACCGCGAGATCCGTGCTTCGAATGCCGCGTGGCGGAAGGTTCAAGGAGGAAACTTGTCACGCGGCATTCGAACCACGAATATCGCGGTGAGTCGTGTTTGCAGACTGTCTTTTGTATGACGTATAGGCAGTGTGACCCCAGCTTTAGAGAGACGAGGGGCTGGGTTTATATCACGGTGTAAGATAATACTCTTCAGTGAGGACACGGCGGGGCTGAACGCGCGGCGCGAGGAATCAGATAGTGTTCGTTCGACGGGCATCCGAAAGGCTGCATTATTCCTCGGCCACCGTGCCCGCGGCTGACAGTGTCGCCGGCGGCCAAACGGCGAAACTGTGTGAGAGCGAAAGAAATGATCTCGTTGCCATGACACCCCGGTACACGGTGGTCTTTCTGCACGAGCGACAACCTCGCTGGAGCTCTGCGCGTGTCGAGCATGAGGCGGCACGAGCCGTCTTTCCCGTACCCACAGAGCCGTTTATTGAGAGAGTTTGGCCATACATTGTTTTGAATAGGCGAGCATCTCGGGGCCAACCACAGGCCGCGAAACAGCCCCTAGCGGTGGTCGAGTGCTCTAAATTTGTGACACGAATATACTTCGTTTCACCTTATGTGCGAGCGAAGGCAAAACTGGAAGCGCGAGCACGGAAGCTCCGTGCGTTCAGGCTTTGCTCGAGCGCGCGAGCTGGGGAGAAATGCAAAAAGCGCTGGTCTCGCGCTTCTAGCTTTGGCTTCGCTCGCAGATAAAGTGAAACGAAGTATAATTTGAGCCGTGCCGAGCGGAACTCCGCGTCTCAAGACGCTCGCGCACCCCACCCTTTGCACTGCTTTCTTTCAGTCAGTCTCAGGATTCTGTTCTAGCAGTGCAGACAAAGGCATGGGCACGAGCGCGTGGCTTTGGAAAGTGCCTCCTATGCACGAGGTCTCGTACAAACAAAAGCGTTTCGCTGAGCTAGGCTCACGCGCCTGTGCCTTTGTCTTCACTGCAGACATTTGTGAGATGGAGTAGAGGTCTCCTGATTGGTCGACGCTGTGTCACAAATTTAGTTTACGCTCTAAGCGTGGGGGGAATATTCGGCGCTGGCGGTGGCCTTTGCTCCGCCTATTGTCCAAACTCTCCTAATATACGGCTCTGCGTACCCACGGGTCGACGAGTCATCTGCCGGCGCCGCTTGAAACCATAGTGAGAGAGAGAAAGAGAAAGAGTGAAAAGCGAACTTTATCTGCACTGCGCGAGGAGCGTGCTGTCCTCATCTGAAGAGTATTATCTTACACCGTGGTTTATATATAACAGTGAAAGCTATGAACCTGTTGATCTCAGAGGAGGGAGGCAGGGCAGCTGGAGCTTATGCTTCCGATCAACTATACGTTCAGGTGTTTGGTTATTTCGAAGTATCGACGTTAATTTACGCAACACTTCCTCGCAAGATTTGTCGTGGGAGAGTTAGTATTGCCAATGGCAAGGCCGCCAATTCAAAATGCAGCTGCAACCACATCATTTGATACGGGTGAATTCTTACAAAATAAGGGTACGTTTGTGTCCGGATATTTTTTTTTTTTTTTGAATTCTAAAAAATTTGAAGCACCGTAAATTTAATCTCCAAAATCCGGAAACTAAAAATATACAAAAAAAAAGATTTTTTTTTTTAATTGCTACTTTTAGCGAAAAATAAACTCCGAAAAACACCCTCCGAATTTCATGAAAAATATACTCCGGAAACACGGAATCCTAATTATAGTCGGCGACAGGATTAAGAATTCAGTAGAATCGTCGCCTCCAGCATGCGCTCGTTGCCTTCCGCTTGGTTTTGGCAACGCGTGCTACGAAGTGCTATTCAAGGCGGAAAGCTCGCGCTCGAAGCGGAGCCTCTACTGTGCTCTTGAAACTGCAAAAAAAGATTGGATAGGTTGCGCAAGCCGCCGCCCGATTACGGGGGTTCAGCCCTACGCATTCATTCATCTAACAGAGGAAGGATCGTTAATACAATTCACGTTTCTACAGGTCTTTACACCAGGAGTAACACTCAAAGTTCCATGAACGTGCGCTCGATACACGTGACGATGGACTCTTGGAAAAACGACGCGAGGTCTTGATTTTTAGTACATCCAGTACTAAGACCTCACCTTCTTTAAATGGCTTTATATGTTGCACACGCCTCACTTATTGGCTGTAGCCATATGTAAAACAAAACAGAAATACGTAAAGGTGCTCAGAATTGAGTAGGGTACACACCCTACTCAATTGCAAGGTGATGAGTTTGTAATATTATCATATTATGGTACACAATATACTAAATATCACATACCGTATAACATATATTACATTAAGGTAATTTTCTCTTCATTTTCAAAAAAAATAAGCGATCCTCCAGTGTACAGTCTTCTATAATAAAGTTCACAGACATGTACACGTTACCCCAAAAAAAAGTAACTAAATGCCGTCATTCGTCACTCGGTCAAAAAGTAACTAAATGCGTTACTCGTCACCGATTCTCAAAAGGAACGAGTTACTTTACCTCAAAAGTGGCGAGTTACTTTTCTCGTTACTATGACTACCGAATACGAATACACTACTATTTTTGTTTATGGTTTATTGTTTTTTCTTTTCAGCAGTAGTTATGTTTTCCCACCTCCACTCCGGCGACGCTGAAGAGTCGTTCTACAGACGCACTGGAAGGAACGGCAGTGTTGCGCTTCAGGAAGAGCTGGTGAATCTGGGATCCCCATCTCTTTTCTGTTCCATCTGCTTCTTCTAGGTTGTCAATGGATCATGTGCATTCTGGCACTGGCAACCTCCGGGTTTACATCCGGTCTGTACACGATTCTAGAAAGTTCAACCAACGAACCTTATAGTGTTCTCTGGGTGAACGACATTCCCAGCTGCAGAGTTCGACTGGCCTGTTCAGCGACTGACGTTGCTGTACTGTCATACTGTTTAGTTGTTTTTAGGGTTGCCCATCTTTACTTTGTGGCAATAGACGCATACTCAGATTGGAACTCAAACGAGGCTGTTCAAACGTTGTTGTACGCTTTACTTTCTAAAAGTAACGAAATACCGTTACTCGTCACTCGGCCTTAAAAGTAAATAAATACGTTACTCGTTCCTTTTCTAAAAAAAAGTAACAAAATACGTTACTCGATACCAAAAGAAAGTAACTAAGTAGAAGTAACTCGTTACTAGTGACGCTTTACGTATACATGTCTGCTTCTTCACTTGTTTTCCTGTCTTGAAACAGCTTTTCAGTCCACGTTATATAGCAGTTGTATACAATATCTCAGTCAAAACTATGCAAAGTCCTTTATGTGCGAACCTTCCTTTCGTCCGCTGTTTTTGTGCAATATTATTTTTAATAATATTCCAGTATCAATTAGCTCAGTTTTAAAAACTTCGGATGTCAAGGACATTTGCAGGGAACATTGTTGATTGCTATCTTCTCATAATTATTTTTTTTTTTTTCAGACATTTGTCACCTTGTAACTTCCAGGCCATCTGGGATTAAAGAGAGCTGCCAATTTCACTGGCATCGTTTCACCGGCCATGGCAGCAGTTCGGACGCTGCTGCCACGGAACAGACATTCTCCTTCCGGTTTCTAACGACGATGTCCACAAAATAAATGTTGATTTGACCCGATTCGGAAAGGCAGGGAAATGTCGACGCAAGCAAGCGTAGCGGAAGCACTATCGAGGGCAGAGCACCCGCGCGCACAGGAAGGGCCATCCGAGATCCACACCCTGACGTTCCCAACCCGTCAGGGACTATTGTGCGACCGAATGATGGACGATACACAGCTCCATCTTAACAAAACGTAGTAAGCGAACAAACTTAACGAAACATTGTATGTGTCCGAGGAAGAAGGCACGGCGACGTAATCCCTCTTCGTGCGCTGGTTTCAAGAAACCAAAGAAAACAACAAAAAATAGGAGCATCACGGAAACCACATTGAAATGCCGGACCATTATTCAGGAGCACTTTAGCTGGGCGGTACTTTACGGCCGTTACGGCACGAAACATTTCGTTGCCGCTCACAATAAAATCGTATTGGAGTTTGATAGGTAGGATCGGGTGCTTATAAATGGGTCATGTCGTTTATTACAACCAGTCTTTTCGCTAGTTAAGAAGAAAACGAAAGTGAAGCACTCATAAATGGGTCGCGTGACTCACGTCGTTTATTACAACCGCTACAGTAGCGGTTTCTTCTCTCGAGTAGTTAAAAAAAAAAAAGATAGAAGTGGAAAAGAAAATGTAGAAGTAAAACCAAAAACACGACGCCGGCTTCTGAGAAGGACCGGCCCCCTGAGATAAAAGGCACGCAAGCAATGAGATCTCCTGAGTGATGCGAGCACGGTCAAACACTCAATTGATCGAGTTCGAAAAACGAAAATCTAGGGCAAGCAAGTGTAAGAGAGAGAGGGAGAGAGAGAGAGACAGACAGAGAGATATGGGGAGGGGGGCAGCTAGTTTTCAGGCATGGTAGTAAAGAAGAAAAACAAAAACGCGATCAAGCGCACGCCTTGAAGACACAGCCTTCAAACTCGATAGGTAAGTCACAAACGCGGCAACGCGATCGTGGACTATACGCGTGCCTCGAAAGGCGCTCGATAACTCCCGCGTGAGTCTTGCGGGGGGCGCTGTCTCGATAGTGTGCTCCGCACAAAAAAAAAAACAAAAAAAAAAAATCAAATATGCTCGCTTGTTTTAACCGGCACACACGCTTTTCGAAGTCTACCGGAGGACCGCGATCGCTTACGAGTGTATGGGGGCCACTGCGGGGCGGCGGGTAAACGGGCCGGGCTAATGGGTAGTCGTCGTCGGAAGTAATGAGCGGCGATGCGCGTTTCGATGGCCGTGCCCACCTCGCGCCCCTCTTTATCCCTTTCACGATTGGAACGCGAAACCGTTACAAAGGCCCTTTGCGCAATGCGCCCGTTCGCGGGTTGTTTAACTGCCTCCGGAATCGGTATGAATGTAATTTGAAAATGATGGAGCAATTCTGTATACTCTGTCCCTCGCTCAAAAACATTTTTTTCTCCCTATCTCTAAAGTCCGATTGCAATCACACTGTGCGTGAGTGATGTAGCCAGTGATGAAAAAAAAAAAAGCACAGAGGACAAGCACCGCGAAGATGCACTTTTGGTGCAGTTTGGTTGGTGCCATCATCAGATCGTAGCGCTGGTTGAGGTCGGACTTGGTGTAAAACAAAGTATCTTGCAAGTTAAAAATAAAAAAAGCAGGACTAGCCTTTTCCATAAAGCCCTCCACCACTTTTTGCACTTTAGCAGAGCGAAATAGTGTGTGTGTGTGTGTGTGTGTGTGTGTGTGTGTGTGTGTGTGTGTGTGTGTGTGTGTGTGTGTGTGTGTGTGTGTGTGTGTGTGTGTGTGTGTGTGTGTGTGTGTGTGTGTGTGTGTGTGTGTGTGTGTGTGAGAGAGTGAGAGAGAGGAAAAGGGGGGGGGGGCTGTACGTTTATTTATTTTACATGTTATCGTGACAAGAAGTCATTTTAATATTGAACTGCGCATACCTGGTTCACTGTATGCGCAGTTCCCTTTGTCGCCGCTGCACTCGTTGAACGCTTTAGAACGCGGAACGCCGGCGTCCGGCATTTGACTAGGCGGAGAGCAAATCGTCTGCTCCTTGCGCAGGGGTTGCGATGACGTCAGAGCGACTCCGAGTTCTGATTGGCGTCGAATAGAAGGATAGTGGGTAGACCTCAATGCTAGACAACTTAGGGTCTACCCACTATTCTTTTTTTTAATCAGCCAATAAGAGCTTGGTTTTTTGGTATCATCGCAACCCCTGGTGCAAGAAGCAGACGAACTTGCGCTCAGCATAGCTTTAGGTCTACCCACTAATCGCTCCAATCAGAGCTCGGCGTTCTGAAGTCCCCGCCCACTCTCGTCTCCTACTCTCTCCCTGTCTCTCGGCACGGAGTTCGCGTGCGCCGGAGATGAGATCAAGATGCAGAGCGATGTAATCGGGGATTTCAAACACCACAACAGGGATTCAGAAGAACAGCGAGATTTCAGGCACAAGGAAAAAGTGACTTTTCTAAATGCTATTGTGACAAACAGTCTAAAAGAGAGTTTAATAAATAAAAGTACCATTAGATGAAAGCTATGTTGTTGACTCGGATCACTTCCATGCACAGAACGTTGACCACTGGGTGATCCTACCGTTGCCACGTGTTATCAGGTGTGTTGTCTCGCCATATCTGCCGCCTTACACCTCCATTCTTCCGATCTCTATTGGCGACGTGAGCGATCGAAAGCGTCGCTGTGGACGGCCCACCACAATTGGCCGAATGCTGACTATGACGTCAGCAAAGGATGTCTCAACGACGGAAATAAGAGGAATGTAAGAACTTCAATTTTGACAGTGGGGGCAGTGTTGCTTTAAGAGCGCTATGATTTCAGGCTTCCAAAATGCTCATTACAAACACCATCGGACTTGTTGATCGCAAGGCAATGACGTCACGAAAGGTAACCGAACGAGGGCGCCACCGAAACATCTCGCCGCTAATAGTGGAATATTTGGTGGCAGTGCAAAGCTTCCGTGACCAAGTTTGCATGCTTTGCGAAACGTCATATTTCCCAGTAGAGGATTCTGACCCATCTAACGTCCCTTGAAACTTCCAGTAACCTCGAGGTTTAAAAAAAACATGTTCCTTTTTTATTTTATTTTTGTTCAGTGTCTATTGGGTTCATTTCATCTGGCATACTTGGTAATCGAATTCATACATTAACGCACAAATCTGCTAAAAGCATGTTTCCCGGTTCGCCACAATCTCAATGGTGTCGCAAGCGTTAAGGCTGGTTCAGACACGCGCGTTTGAAGGCGTTGCGCTGCGGATTTCCCGCGAAATCCGAGCTTCGTAGGCCGAGCTGCAAGCTTCATTCGAAGCACAAATATCTCGGTGGCCACAGGCGTGCACAGCTGTATGGCCAAATAAACTATGCCCCCCATCTCCCGCTGTGCACACCTATGTCGATGACTCGCGGTCGTGTCTCGACGCAAACCTCCGCAACGCAGTCAAACGGAGCTGTCTGGACCAGGCTTCACTTTCACTGATTACACTTTTTTCTGAAGGTAAGCAAAGGTGACGACCCCATGACTCTTACTTACCAGTAAAAAAAAAAGGTATTGTGATTTATAAACGTGAACTCAAAATCTTTCTAGACTGCTAGAAAAAGAAATAAAGAAACGCTAATATAATTTGAAAACCGTTAAAATCCACGCCGCCCCCCGAACCGCAGTTCCTCCCGCTAGACAAACCGGAAAACCGCTAAACCTAGCGGAAAATCAACTCAATTGACCACACTGCCCGTAAGCGCGACGTCGAAACTTGAACAAGAATACGCTCGACGCATAACGAGTTCGGGCACGAGCTATAAGGCCGTCGTCTGACCTTCGCGAGCAGTGTTGCAACACGGTCGAGCGTGGCCAAAATAGCCTCGCTAATTAACGACACTGGCGAGGAGCGACTCGGAAACCTCCCTCTCCGTACTTCTGTTGCCATTAAATCCGCAGGATTAGCTAATGATCGGTAAGCGTCTGGCCGCCAACTAAGGTCGGTTGATTCCAGTCATACGCTAGCCTTGGTCCGAGGTGCTATCAAGAGGCGGCGACGAGTCGACCAGAAATTTATTTATCCCGTACTACGACCCAATGGATAGTCCAAGCAGGAAGGGCCAAAAGAAATCAACGGCAAGGCCTATTGAAGATCAGAGAACCATAAGTTAATAACGGATCACCGAAAAAATAGACAGTCAAAACGTCGCGAAAGCAAATGGTGAACACTACGTCCGTGTCTTGCGTAAACGGCATGAGGCCTCATAGAACTCGGATGTCGGGAACGGTGGGTATATAATGCGCGTTTCAAGGTCTGCAGAGGGACGACTGGCTCTGATTTTTGACTTGCGACTAATCGTTGTATAGTTCTACGCTTTGGTGTTGAGCCGGCGCGCTGACAGCAAGCTTCCCACAGGTTCGGTTCCTACCGCCATCAAAGTTAGGGGGTCACGCGTGAATGACTATAATTAACCCCACCATCAATTATACGCTGTATTCCTGCGAGGTCATTCCACCATTAATTGTGTTGGACGCATTTTCGCATTGTGACGTATTCAATTCATCCAGCCTATGACAAGAAGGACGGCGTCAGAAAGAATGCCGTCTACACGAGTAAGTGAACAAGGTGACAACGTCTTCATCGGCACATGCTGTGGATAAAGTAACCTATCGTATGGTATTTGTAACAGATTGGACGGCGATGAAGTGCGGGTTTGTAGACATCGAAATAGTGCATACTTTTCTCCGTGTACACGAAATAAGAGATAGTGCGCGTCGGTTACTTGTTTGTTCATTGGAGCCTCGACACCGGAATTTTCGTTTCTGCTGGTTCTGGCATCGTCAAATAATTCGCTTGGTATTCTCAAAACGTGTTTACGTTGCGCTGCGAATCACCTAAACGCACTCAAGGTAACGGAGCAAACTGCTTTTCCGTCGAAAGCGCCACGTTTTACCGACGCCCAACGACAAATCGCCATTGGAAAGCAGCATAGCCCGCAGGTAATTACAAAAACCTAAGTATAAAAACGCGTTCGCGCCTGTCCATGCGCTGGTCAAGGCAGCACCGCCACGATCAACGATGCGTGCGGCACACACAATGGGCGGCTCGATTATTATTACGGCACCTTATATTGCTTAGCTAGAAATCGCGCCTCGAAAGCGGCACACACGTTATCACCCTCGGAAATCCCTCAGCACCATTTCACCTCAGCACCAAAAAAAAAAAAAAGATAGAAAAATATGCCGACAGCTTTTCTGTCATAGAAAGGGTGTCGCCGCAAATTCTATTATTTTTTTTAACGACAAATGAAACGACAACGAACGATAGCTCTAGTATAATATCGGAGTGTACGTCGCAGCCAATCTCTTTAAAATACAACATCTATTATCTCTTTCTTGGTGTGCGTGATTGACTGCTGTAAAATATGTCTTCGATATAAATTGGTCTTCGCTTCAGGGATTACTCGATTGGCTCGAGTCGGTGAGATGCTGCGAGTCAGTCAGAGAAGGGACAACCTGTAATTTGCTTGTCGTTACCGTGAATCACTATGCGTGCGCGCGCACGTCAGCGTCTGCGCGTGCGGGACCCCGGAATCAATCAAAACGCTATTGTGTT
Source organism: Ixodes persulcatus (assembly GCA_013358835.2). Taxonomy (NCBI): domain Eukaryota; kingdom Metazoa; phylum Arthropoda; class Arachnida; order Ixodida; family Ixodidae; genus Ixodes; species Ixodes persulcatus. The sequence goes on from JABSTQ010009336.1 coordinate 1,143,012, forward strand.
GATGGAAGGGTGCTCTCAATCCATCTGCGTTAAAGTCATTGTCACTGGGAGAAGGAAGGCAGTCTTTTGAAGACGTCGAAAGCATATAGGGACCGCTAGAGTCGAGAGCACGGCAATAAAGAAAACAGAGTCGCCATTTTTTTTTTCTTTTTTGTTATTGCGAACCGTGATTTGTTGCAATCTTTGTTCAGTGGTGAACTGTGAGTGGTTTGACGCATGACCCGGCCACCATCTTTATTCAATGGGCAGTTGCGATTGGCCGATCGCGTAATTCGATCACCATATTTCTTCGAAGCGACCGCGCGATCGGCTGCTCGAAACGCGACCAGGTTTCAACGTCATCTTTAAAAAAAAAAAAAAAAATAACTTGAAAAAGTAAAATATAAGTAACTGAAATTGCGAATGAGAGTGTGATTTGGCTGCAATTGGCATCGCCCAATCAGCAGGCGATCAGCGACAGAAATTTCAGAGCTGGTGACATTAGGCATTGAAGGATACAGCGAAGGAGTCCGGCAACCAGTGACTCCAACCGCGTCCGACATTTTGAGCCAGCGACGCTGAAGTGCAACAAAAGGAAGCATCGGCACGACTCAACATGACGTCCCGAGCGGCGACAGCATTTAAATAGCACCGCGACAACAACAAACTATACTCGTTTTCACCTAAAAGCTGTAGTAAAAAAAAAAAAAAAGCCCGGCTTTTAGCGGAGCGTTACTAATTTCCTTCTATATCTAGAGAATTGAGATATACGGTATGTGCATCTTAGACTACGTATATGTTGTTTATCTTATGAAGACGAACATGTTTCAAACGCACAAAGCGTCGCTTCTTTCTGTCTGTCATGAACTGTCACGAACATACAAGGGAGGTCGCTACTGCCGAAGAATATCAACGAAACTATTTGCTCATGCGGCTGAAGTAATAATTTGTGAGCGTGGGTGTATTTTTATGCATGCATGGGGATGAACGAAACCGATCAATCGATTAATTATTCGATGGGAGGGTGCCGTTGATCAAGTTAAATTTTTTAATCGACGCCCAGTCCTAAAAGTTATTGTGATCAAAAATGAATGCCTCTTTTTTCGGCAATTTAAACTGACCCTTTATCAGCATTTAGAGTGGAACTTCTCTCGACGTTGCCATCGTCGCTTATTTTTTGTTCTATTTAGAAGAGGCGAGTCCAACTCCACGCTTCCGCTTCAGCGTTCGCCCTGATAAGGTGGAAAGAGTGAAGAGCTTCGGGGAAAGAGGTTGTCCTGGCTTTTTATCCTGCAACAGACTATATAGAGCCACTAAATATTTAGAATACCGACACCTCTTTCCTTGACTGCGTTGGGGAAGCCGCCAGTTTGTTGCCTGCCGTTAAATTCCGTAAGGACGGTCTCTCCCGAGAGATCGCCCATCCCGTTTTTCTGGTTAAATATCTTTAACACAAAAACTTCCGAAATATCGCCCACCCCCCGATTCCCGTCGGACGTCACGCGATGTCCGACGGGAATCGCATCGACCGCGCGATCTGCGGTACCGGTACGCCTAACGAGCGAGTTCATATCAGATTTCCGCGTTTTTCTCCGCGATCTGCGCGCGCGAGATCGGCTACACATAACACGAGAGTTGTTCCCGTATGTATATTGCATTGTGAAATCTGCTGCATCCCCGATCTGCTGTATACCCGTTTACGCGACACGCGAGGTTGTAGCGGATTACCGCGTTTTTGTCCGCGATCTGCGCTCGCGATGTCGATTCCCGTGCATGACAGGCGAGTTTGTAGCGGGTTCCGGCGTGTTTATTGCACCATAATACTTGAATCTGCTGTGTCCGTGATCTGCGATATATCCGTTCCCGAGTCACCTGGTTTGTAGCGGGTATCCTAGTGTTTATCGTTAATCAGTTTTATAAAGTTTTGCTATGGCATCCCTAAAGATAGCCCACCCCATGTTTTTCACCATGTATCTCTTTATTTTGGGTGGGCGTTCTTTCGGAGTTTTATGGTAGTTCCAAACCGTACGTTATTGGCGCTAGCTACCATTTCGAAATTCGACTTTCTGAGTTTCAAATACGGCGTAGGGGAGCTCGGGCAATGCCACCTAGAACACGAGGACTGCGCATGACGTCATCGCTGGTGGATCTCCGACCCGCCCCAAGCGGCAAACAGCTGAGGCTCACGGAGAGACGCCGCAAAGCGTCAGACTCGTCTGTTTTGGTGCTGGATCGATTGGCTCCATCGGCTCGCCAGACGATCTACCCACACCTGTAGCAAGATGACGTCGCCCAGATGCCTCACTTGCGAGCGCTATGTTTCCTATCAGCCATACGCGTTCACACACCGATGTGCAGTGTCCATCGATAAGAAAGACCCATTCGCCGAGGCAGTTTATGCGACGCTGCAAATCGCACGTTGGCTAGAGGCCCCATTAATTTAGAAAATAATGTAGAATTCGAAGGTTTAGTTATTCATTCACCAGGAGCAATCTGGGCCTGAACGATTCGAATTCAGCGCAGCGGCCAGAAACTGCCCCGTCGAGCGGCCTTTTTTATTGTTAGAGACTGTACCTACTGCCACTAAAAGTTCCGAATAAAGAGTCGTTTAATCCAGACCCAGTGTTTGAGTGAGGCCAGTCACACCTGTCCTCGCTTCGACGCCCTAAAAAAAAAAAAGACACGTTAACCTCAGGCGATCCGCCCGCGGCCGCCAGATACAAGAAAAGTTCCGCCGGGGCAACTTCAATCAGGCGGCAATAAGAGTTAACCGTGACCCAGAGAGGTGGGTAGACAGAGGACTGAGATTAATTCGAGCGATGTCGAACCAGTACCACCTACAAGAGAAGGCCTGCGCGTGATGTCATCGTTTGTGGATTCCATCCCGCCTCCAAGCGGCAGACGCGTGCGTCTTGGCGTTGGCTCCTGCTAGCGTCGCGTTCGCTTGTGAGACGCTGCAAGACGAGCTGTCAACGATACTGACGCGAGATATTGGCGGCACTGCGTGCATCCCCTTGTGATGACGTCATAGGGGGCGAAGTGCCGGCCTTGTCTGCTAGGTGATATTGGTCGAACGCTCGTGAATTTCGCTTTCGTTTTGGTTTTTAATCTCCGGATGAATTATAAGGAGCAGGTTTCTAGAGAATGGACGACGCATATATTTATCTTTCTCAAAGATCGGGTGGCGCCCCAAAAAGAAACGGTTTCTGTCGCGTTGGCCTTGAGCTTTAATAGGATTGAGAAAGTGACGCGAGTCCTTTCGGAATTCAGTACCTGTTTTGTTTCTTTTGTTGTTGTTGTTTTTTTTTGTTTTTTTTTTTTTTTCAGGAGGGATATGCCAGGTTTATGACAAGTATTTAAAACGACCTTTCTTTTTTTGTCGCTATGAGTATTGTGGGGTGAAAACAGCGCAACTGGACAAAAGGACGAAGAACAATAAAGGGACGGGACTCAGCACTGAGTCCCATCTCTTCTTATTCTTCGGCCTTTTTGTCCAGTTGCGCTGTTTTTACCTCAAGATGTCAAATAACCGACAAGCCCAAAACAAACATTTTATGAATATCCACTAGAAAAATAATCTCTTCCACTCTTGTCCAATAGAAGGGAGGTCGCTTTTAACATTGTTGCCACTCCGGATCTCGACATCTGTGTATCGGCCTCTGCGTTCCGCCGCCTGTTGAGTAATTCGCATTTTACTAAGTTTCACCTTTGTGTTTGGTATTATTTTTGTATTAGTGTTTTGAGTGTGGTCATGTACATGTTGATTTCTTACTTATAGTGTTCTTGTGGAGGTGCACCAATGACCAAAAGACCACTGTGGTAGGTTTTTGGGCACTTCAAATAAAAATGATGATGGTGATAATGATGATGATGATTATGGTGGGGGTGCCCTATTGAAAATTCTTATTTGTATGAGAAATTTCTGTGTCCAATAAACACATATGAATCATACAAGATATATAACAACATATAAGAACCATATAAGAACAATACAAGAACTATATAAGCTATATAAGAACATGCAAACACCATATAAGTATAACTTGTGAGAAGATTCTTATAAGTTTCTTATATGGTTCTTATATATCTTATATAGTTCTTATATGGTTCTCATACGGTTCTTATATGTTCCTATATATCTTGTATGATTCATATGTGTTTATTGGACACAAGAAATTTCTCATACAAATGACTTTTTTCACTAGGGTGGTGATTATTATTGGTATTATTAAATTGAACGCATCGGATTGTTTACAATAAATTCCTACAACTTTACAGACGTGAATATCTAAGACCAAAATCCTTCCACTCTCAACGCTTGCATCGTTCAAAGAGGGTGAGTCACGTTACTGATCGAATAAACATATTTAAACGATCATTTTCTGCGCGTGCCGTAGATCAGTGGTTCTCAAATGAGGGTCCGCGAAGGCATTCTAGGTGTCCGCCTCATCAGTCAAGCTCGGCAATAAAAGTTCTCTTTTTTTCTCACATTGATAAGAAACGTTCCAATTTTCGGGTGAGTTTTCTCGCGTGTGTGTCGACGAGAGAAGTCTACTACACACTAGCCCTTAGTTGTATCCACGTATTAAATCATTGTCATATTTAATTTATACCTCTCCCTTCCCCTCACCACGAACAGTGTCCTCCGTCATCTTTGCCTATCCACAAAGGGTTTGCGAAACATCAATGGTTGACAATCACTGCCATAGATCTACAAAACCTCCCAGTGACGTTGTTGCCACTGACTGAATTTCTGCCTTCGCGAATTCCCTACATATTTTGTTTTAGTGCCGAGTTGTTTTTAACGTAGCACAGTCGTCCTGCTGCATAGTGCATTGTTTAGTTATCAATCTATAAAATGTGCGTAATAATTTTATAAATCAACCGTGCTTTCTCAAGTCTCGACAAAAAGAAACGTATCACGGTGTGAAGCTGAATATATTGTATATAGACGATTTGCACACGCACCAGATTGCAGCCGCCACGGCTGATCTTCTCTTATCTTACCGAGATACCAAGCCACTGCATGAAGCGGACTTTGACGAGCCTCCACAAGGGCCAATGCTGCTGAGAAGCACACAGTCGAATCTAAAATTACAATAACCTGTGCTGCTGTAGTAATGATGGGGCGAAGTGATCAAATTAAGAGTAAACAAAAACTGAAGGTCGGTTACGACAGCGTCCACGCACAGCTTCTGCAAAGCGTCTATAAAAGGAGGACGCGTATACAAACGTTATTGCACTCTTTCTTTGAAAAATATGCCAATTGTACTTCAATCATTCCCTCCTGCTTTGGCCCCAACCGGCTGGCAGCAGTAATAAATAAATAAAATAAAATACTTCCCGGAATGCTGTTTTCCAGGAAGGGATCTGAGGGTAAGATAAATTGAACGCCTGGGTTATTTCGAAGGTTCAATTTGCGCTCTAATAACTAAACGCAGTTACTCGGTTTCGTCATAAGTAGGGTTCCGTGTTTACCGGGTTCATTTTCCTCGAATTCAAGGGTGTTTTTTTACGGGGTTTATTTTGGGGTTAATGCTAAAGAAAACAAGGCAGAGATGTAGAATTCCCCTTTCTCCTGGGAACATTCGCGGGACTTGAATACTTCAAAATCGTATCGGTATTAAAATCGAAGTAAACAAGATAAGAGTTAATTATCATATTCTTGCGGACATTTCGGTGCGGATTACTTTCCGGATCAGCACGAAATAAATTCTGTAGGTAAAGATTGCTTCCCGCTAAGCTTAAGCTTTTTCTCATTCAGGGAGATCTCCGACTCTATGTTGCTGTTTTTTATGTGTTTTTTTTTCAGATTTTCATTAAATCGTTTTGGGGAGTTTATCAGTACTATCGGGGACATAACTATTCATAGTCTATAACCAATACCACCTCTCCGATTGACGTCATCGTTGGGGTGCCGGGGGGGGGGGGGGGGGGAATGTGTTTTTTCCAGCTCCACAAGCTCTCCGAGAGGAATCAAACTTTGTGATTCCTCTGAGATTGATTATTCTTCCAGTTTGTGATCACACTTTTTTAAACTTTTTAAACTTCCGCATTTCTGTTAATTACTACAAATTCTAGAAATGCTAGAGTTGTTTTTTTGTCCAGATGTTTAACACACCTTTTCACCGATTTTACGGGTAGCGCATGTTTGAAACACCGAGTTCAGAAATTTTTTTAATCTTTTTTGCACAGGTCTGTCGTTAAAAAAAAAACGCAATTTATATATGTATGTAAATTTAAGTATGAGTATAAATTTAGGCATGTATAAGAATTTAGATAGGTGTATAAATTTCACCGTGTGTATTTTTGCAATTGCGTATATTTTTGTGTGGTGATTTACGAAGAAAGGCCTTTGAGCTGTTGGTAAGCAGGTGAGGAAATCAGCAAAACACTGAAACAAAACGAACCTGGACGTCAGCGCACAGCTTTTGCAGCGGCGAGGACCCGAAACACGGTTTCCAAACCCGACGAGAAAAGAAGCGGTAGCGCGAGGAACGGCACGAGCGGACATCCCATCGCTCGGGAGAGATGTGTTTCGGCGTCTCGCCGCAGCGGGGCGCCCGTCACCTGGCTCTCCTCTCATCCGTTGTCTGCCGCTCTACCTTTTCAATTTCGGCGGCCGCGTCTCGTGGCGATCTGCCAGGCCTTGTCAGTATATATTAGCAGCGAGATGTTTGGGTGGCGCCCTCCTATGGTTACCTTTTGTGACGTCATTACCCTGTGAACAACAAGTTCGATGGTGCTTGTAATTAGCATGGTGGGAGCTGGAAATCATTGCGCTTTTAAACCAATACTGCCAACACCGTCAAAATCGAAGTTCTTACATTACTCTTATTTCCGTCAATGAGGAATCCTTTGCTGACGTCAAAGTCAGCATTCGTCCAATCGTGGAGGGCCGACCACCACGACGCTTTCGATCGGTCAATAGGAGGCTATGGCCGTTGTCACACTGCTTATACATCGTACACAAGACAGTCTGCAAACAGATTCGCACGCGAATGACCGCGAGATTCGTGCTTCGAATGTCGCATGGCAATGAGTGCAAGGAAAAACTTGGACACGCGGCGTTCGAACCACGAACATTGCGGTGACTCTTCTGCATAATGTGTGGGGGAGTGCGATCCGGGCTTTAGGCAGAGTAGGTGCCGTGGCACCTTCCTTTACGAAAGGCTTTCATGAGCGACCACAAGGAGGGTTACACGGGTCTTACCATACCAAGTAACAAATTGACTCTAAGCACGCGAAAAAAAAGCGAGACAAGAGGGAAAATTGTGGAATGTTTTGGGTCAAATTTCGTATTTCGTGCTACGCGCGCGCGCCCCGAACGGGAACACGCGGAACTGCCATGCGGTCCTTCCTTCCTGCTTTATTTGAGAGTCAATGTTTCCTAGAGTGTCTCGCCTCACCTCAAATCACTGGCGTTAGGTGTGTGAATACCGTACAATCGCCGTTACGAGGGAAAAAGAAAATCGAAAGCCAAGAAATAAACGAAAGAGAGATTGAACTAGATAGTCTAATCTCGTTCATGATGCAGATGATGCCGTCAAAGGTTTGCTTTCCACACGATGTTCTTGTTGTTACAAACAATGCAGCATTAGGTTGTAAAGTAGCCCATGATAGCCTTCGTTGCACCTTCGCGCAGGTTCCGATATGGTGAGGTGATGTTCGAAATTTGCAGTTCATCTATATACTTAGCCTATTTTTATTTATTTTTCTTGTTGACAACATTATACGGTTTTGCAGCTCTCAAGAACACCGATGTTATTTTACCGGCGAATTAATAACATTTTCTTACTTTGGTAACTATTTTATGTAGCTGTTGCTTCTGATTTTATACTGTCTTTTACCTCTTACAAAATGTAGCATTAAATAAATAAAAAACATATGCAGATAAGCGCAGCAATAAATTGCTGTGATAAATGTTACGTGTCGAACGTCGGATAATGTTCATACGCAGATTACAAAATTTGTTCACCGATTGATTGATTGATTTAAACCTCGAGAGAAGCTAATGGTTTTTAATTCAACTTATTCGCTTGTATCTAGACAAAACGTCCGCCTGACGTTTCGAATATGTGGATGCCCTTATCGTAAGAGGTTAAATTATCAACGTTTCTGTTAAGAAGTGCATGTATTGTGGACAAAAAAAGAAATAGAGAGACATAGAAAGGTAATAAAAGAACGAGTGCCAATTCACAAAGAAAAATGCGGGTAATCCATGCTCGGGTTTCGTGTCAGCATTAGAACCAGTTAAAACGCAGCTTCTATACCAGAACGCTGCCACCCAAGCGAAAAACAAAGAAAACAAACAGATAGTGAAAGAAAAACTCACTTTCCGTGGAATCCACCTGCTTCTCGAACTCCCTCGTCCCCTGAGCCCGAACCACCGACACCGACGTCGCCAGCAGTAGCGCACAAACACCAGTCTTAAATCCGACCATGGTTCGCGAAACAGCCACAACTATCCGTAAAAGAAAGAAAAAATTGCAAATGACACTCCACAAGTTTTGAGGATCCCAAGCACGCGGAACTCAGCAACTTCAGCGACGCCTCCCGGTCTTCATCAGCTGGTTTCACAACATCGGCGTCACCTCCCCCCTCTCTCTCTCTCTCTCTGTTCCGAACTCAGCAACTTTCACAAGCAAGAACGTAGCTCGTGCTCAGCAGGTATTCAGCCGCGTGCCTCCTTCAGCTCTCTTCAGCATCTACCGGAACACCACCAGAGTCCCTCCTTTACCGCCTTCCGGAAGAGCACGGGCAACCGCACACAGCGTCCCGTATCGTCTGCTAGCCGAGAAACGAAACTGGTCAGCGTGACCGGCACCGCTTTCTCTTTTTTTTCTCTCCCACTCTCGCTCTCTTCGTATCGTTCTTGTTATTGTTTCTTGGCCGTCCCCCCCCTCGCCGACTCAGAGCGAAGAATCTCCTCCGCGGGTACCCATGACGGTAACGAACCGTGACTCACGGTTTTCCGATTTCCTGCCGATCCGGCCACAGCCCAAAGTGAGACGCGCTCGCTCGCTCGCTCGCGCTGTTCGTCTGCGCCTCTCAGGTTCTCCGGCCTTCCCGCTACTTGTAAATTCTAATTGCGAACCTTGCAACACTTGGCTTCCTTCTCTACCTTCTTTCCCCCCTTCCTTTCGTTTTCGTCTCCGTACGAAACCGAGCACACGATTCGGAGACTCACCCGACGATCACAAGGCATCTTACCAACCATTCTGAGGAGAGATAGCCATCAAATAAGGTCACACGGTGGCCTTTGTCTTTCTTTTTTTTCCCCCAAGATCAGACAACTATAACAACAAGCAACACTTAAGGACGCTTTCTTCTTTACTTCATTTATTTATTTTTCAGCGGGGAAACGGCACAGCAACAGCGGGTAATTACCTCACCAGTTTCCCTTTCCTGGAGGAGAGCTCTCGCGGCCAGTTCTGCAGCGAAAAGCGAGGACGTTCTCAGAAACGCCGGCGCGTGACGCCAGGTGACGGCTCTTGCTGTCCAAATAATCCGAGAGCCTAGATTTGAGAGAGGGGGCAACTCAAACCACGGAGAGCGTTCGATGTGTAATGGCGGACTCCTCCATGGGCAGATGACTTCGCTGGGTGCGTTGCGTCGTTTCGCGGCGAGGAGGGAAGCGACGACGCTTGCGGACGATCAGCGCTTTAGCCACCTCCTCGCAGCTCAAGATGTATTGAACCATTCATATATACCAAATATGGAGAGGCCGCAAGAAATTATTATGTACCCAAGATTTTTAATAGATCGCCCGTAGAGTTACTCAAGATAAAATCCCCCAAAATAAAATAAAAAAGCTGTCAAAAACGTAGATACTTGAAACACCCCTAGAAAATTGGTTTGCTTCGATAAGTCGAATTGTAGTTACCGACGTGACGTAAGCAGCGCAAAAATCCAACATGTCTTATACATTACTGCTGTTTAAGGAGTTAGGGGAACAGACTGCAACTCTATTTTTCTGGAGCTAGAGACTCTGCTTATTTTGCAATGGCGCGCTCTGGTGCAAGTTTCGTAATTCACTGATAAAAAGTGCAGAGGAATCTGTCGCGTCCCAAGCACAGCACAATATTGGCTTATATGGGATTCACACTTGAACTGTTTTTTAGGAAGCAATAAAAATGTGTTATATATCCCAAGAAAGAAAAAGAAAACAAAGAGCGCGTCCGTAAGACCTGGTAAGACGCGATTATGTAACGCTCACATCGAGCATACAGCAGAACTTCAGCGTTTCATCATTCACCAGCCACGATCGTTTACAAGCGTCTGTCAGTATGTATCTTCCAGCTTAGCTTGAACAACGTGAGAACGCGCAATGACGCAAAATCAAAACGCGACCGAAAACTATTCGATTTTGCTCGCCAGCGGCGCTGCCAAAAACTTGAGATATACACGCCTAATAAAGCCACGTGACCCTGGCAGAGCAGTCGGAAACACTCTAAAATCTGGGCACCCTACAAATATAATCCCCGTCTTCATTGCAAGCCCTCGTATAAGATTTTGTGTTTTTTTTCCCCCTTTTGCTTCTTCGCTCCCGGCTATTTGGCAGTGTTTTGGAGGCGTCGACTGCTGCGTGGCGCTTTCGTCAGGCCGGCGGTTAGTTTGTTCCGTTAATAAAGACGAAGTACGGGACGCTCCGTTATCTCGCGGTGTTGTCGGCAGCACGCTTGACGTGACGCCACTTTAACGGTCTGCTGCACGTGACGGTGTTTTCTGGAAAGGCGTCCCGGCGAAGGAATAACGTGGGATATCGTTTTAAGGAGGGAGGCGTACCAGGGACACCGTAAACAAGGGCAAGAAGCGAGGGGGTATTAAAACATGGCCTTTTCAGCGCTCGTCATCCGGGCGAAAACAAGCAGAGTCTATATGGACGCAAGCACATGCGTCTGGTATTCCGCACATGCTCATGAGCATGTGCGGAACGCCGGCGTCTGGCTTTCGCATTCGAACGCGTTCGCTGAGGGCAGTGGAGACAACCGCAGCTAAATTGTGTTGCTTGCATGTAGACAGCCTCCAAGTTGAAAAGCCTCATTGGTTGACCTGTACCTCACCTGTAGATGAGAAATGTAGCCGGTGCAGTACGACCGCTAACCTGGGGTCTTTAATGTGCACCACGCTGTAGTGATCACATGAACGCGTGTAGGTACGAGACTCGTCCAGATCGAAACTGGTGGGGAATGGGGATCGAACTCGGGAGGTTCTACAGCGCAAGCTTTCGCAGCACGCTCCGAGCTTGAGACGACGTTAGCCCAATCGGCCACCGATCCCCCTTCTTGCAGAAACTCTCTTTCTAGCGCCACGGCAACACTCTCGTCACGCTTCAGGGAGTTTGCCGCTAGGGGCGCGTCGGAGATCCATTATCGTTTACTTCATGCACGGGTCTTATATCTTCTAAATGGGAGGGGTGTAGATTGCCTGATAGTCAAACGTTCCTAAGGCCTGCGCACGTTTTCCAGACTGGTGCACAAACAAAGCATTTTCCGTCCACGGATAGGTCAGGTGACATCAGGTCTCGTGATGTCATTTTCCCCGCTCAATTTAGCGGGGAAAATAAGCGGCCAGATACATACCTCAAAGTGGCCGGAAAATGTAAAAAGAAAAAAGTAATCGCTTTAGCAAAATGAAAACAAAACACTGCGAGCTGTGTGGTTTCAGCGTTACGCGTGGGCTATCCTTTCTCTAGTGACTGCTACCTTCCGACACCAAAAGTGGAGACATCAGGTGTTAACTTTATGGCGGACTGACTGTACAGTCAAGTTCACCCCTCTAAGGTTACAGTGCGGTGGAAGCTACCCGCTCGCCGGACCCATCAGCCGCCTCTCTTTCATCAGCTGACCCCGTTCTGGGCACACAAGGGCGGAAGCGTGATCACGTGGTAATCGTGTCTGGTCCGACGAGCAAGTAGCTTCCACTCCGCTGTCATCTTAGGAGCGAACGGAGTATATATATAGCTTCCCGCTGTCTAAAAGTTCCCAGTGATGTGATTGACCAGAGTCATTTTGTAGCAGCCAAAGGGTCCATTATGGAGCAGCAAAACATACTTTTGGAGCACAAGCACACGGTTCATTTTTATTCATACCACCGTGAATATCATGCGCTAAGATTCGTGTATTGTCCCGTCCAACTAAACACATGCGTACCCTTACAAAAATGGCATATCTGGACTTATATAAAAAGATATGGTTATATAAAAAATTGGCCCTATCTGGCCAAATATGCCCAATTTTTTATATACCCATATCTGGGTCTGCCAAATAGGGTCACCTCTGCCTCCCATATAAGGCCAGATATGTCCCATTCAGATAAGGCAACCTTTATATATATTGCTGTTTTCTACAAAAATCTACCAAAAATGACTTCTCATCTGTATAAGAAAAATACCAATTGGATATTGAGCATGTACCAACTTTTATTAATTTTTATGCTGCGCTTTACGCCACTCCTGATTTCACTCAACTTGGTTCCCTGATATATTTTATATATGGCCAAATGTGATAATATAAGTCAGATATGGCCATATACTGCCAAATATTTGGGCAGATATGGCCAGATATCGCCATATTAGTGGCCAAATACTGTCATATATATTGCCATATAAGTGCGTAAGTACGGCCATATATCGCCATATATGCTTGGACTTGGGTTTGGGCTAGTTGGTTATAGTACATATCTGAATCTGCTGCTCTGCGAAGTTCTACAGAACAAACGCGTGACCAAAAATTGAAATAAAACCGATGAGTTACATTGAGATGAGGAGAAACACAACGTACATAAATGGGCGCAGACCAACGTTACTAAAACACTCAGTTGGGAAACTCGCCGTCGAAATCTGGGCCGCTGGCGTCCACCGAGACCGAGCTAAATGCCACAACAGCGCCACTCTTTATCATTTGTCTGTACTGTGGTCACCTTGAGCTTTGGAAAGCATGTTTTTGCGCAAAAACAAACGGAAAAGACTCTTTTTGTGTGAAATTTATTGGAGTTTAGTACAAAATGAAGGGCGCGTGATGTTTTTAAAATCTTTAGTTTGCAAGATTTTGCAGCACAATTAATATTGTTTTTATACAACCATGCCTCAGCGGTGCTTTCAGGTAGCGCGTCCCGACCTAGGTGCATTTGCACTTCAGTAGTGAGACGCGGCGCATCCGCTGGGGAGACCGGGGTGGCACTCCTGTCACCTTTTCCACTCTATCTGTTTCGGTGCCAGAATGGCCGATTAAAGCCAAAATAGAAGTAACGTGCGGTTCTCGAGTGACCGCTGCGGGAGAAATGGAGGCGTTGTGTTCGCCATTAGCTCGGTTCGCGAGGACAGATCGGGGCCACTTTTTTAGAGCCGTCTCTATGGAAGTTTCCCAACTGAAGGCCCCTACGCACATTAACGTTTGAGTGCGTTTGACTGCGTTGCGGCTGCGAGAAACCAGGACATCCCTGCTTCTTATGTCGCGTGCCAAGCTATTCCTCTATTTGGATTCTACGCTTCATATGAAGCAGAGAAGTGCCGATGACTCGCTTTCGTTTCGCGACGCAACGCAGTCAAACGCACTCAAACGCTGTCAAACGCGAATGTGCGTAGGGGCCTTGAGTGTTTTAGTAACGTTGGCACAGACTCACAACTGTTTATTTTTTTATTTTTTCTCCTTTTCCTTGTGTGAGGTTTCCCCTTGTGTAATTTTGAAAAATTTGAAAAATCTCAGAATAAATGAAAAAATGTTTTTCATGAGGATGCGTGGACTTTCGATGTTTGTGGTGTTGTTTTCTGTTCTGTACTATGCGTTCGGTTTCTATGGTGTGAGAGGGGACCAACGAGGTAGAGGGGCTTAGAGCGATAAACCGGGGCTCCGGTCTGCACTCGAAAGTGACCCCCATAAGGCGGCTGCCATTGTACGCTATTTGACCACTCGTCACGTGACCAAACCAAATACGTGACGTCACAGGAAAGATGGCAGCGCCCAGGCAGCGGCTGGCCTCAGCTGAACCAGCTGAGCCGGAGCTTGTCGGATGCTTTGTTCGTTGTCGCTGAAGCCGTCATATGAGGCCGGTCGAAAACGACTTCAGAGTTCAGCGTGGTGTCTGACGTAGGTATAACGTGAAAATTGGGAGGAACGGTGTGCATTTCGCTGGTGACCGACGGAGATGTTGCCACGAAAGAGACAATCGGCCCTACGTTGCTCGGACCTCAGATTGATTCGGATACCGCTAGGATAAATTTTAAGGCAACGTTTCTGTGCTCTCGTTGACCATCGGAATCTTCGAAGACTGCAGTGAAGCGTGTGCAATATATTTGGATACACAGTTTAGCGACGGAAATTGCGTGAGTCGTGCTTGGCAGTGTGCAATCGTGGTGCCGCTTCGTTCGAATGACCGAAGGCTCACTTTAGTTTTGCGGCGCCCCGGAAAGCTGCCTTCAAGCTGGTAGTTCCTGTGCCGTGCTTTAGGTGATGTTGTGCTGCTTCCTAACTTGTTCTGGCGTAGACGTGCACTTTCACGGAGCACATGTGTTGCAGTTGGTATTGATTCCGCTTGTCTGTCGCACGTTTCGTCGACACAAGTTTCATCAACACTCGTTACGCGAATTGCAAGCTGTGTGGAAATTTCATCGCGCGTGTTACCTACCCAGTCCACCCATTCACGCCGTTTTGCGACGACAGTCCGCAGCGGCTCATTACCAGAAAAGTGGTCCCACATCCATTTCAGTTCAGTCCGTCCACGGCAGTCGCCAAACCCCGAAGGAGAGGGTTTATTCGGGCAGAATGCCACTAAAGCAATGCAGCTTCTTTAGTGGCCAGGATAGACTCTCTTCTGTCAGTTTTGCAATATTGTCACGGATGCTTGCTCCAGTCCTATCTTCTATCAATATTTACTATTCTGGAAAGTTCCAGGCCATGCTGAGCTGTCATCGTATGTTCTGGTGCATTAGCGCACCCAGAATTTTTGCCTGGGGGGGGGGGGGGGGGGGGGGGTTGTGAAATTTTGACAACCGATCGGAGGAGAGAGGGCTGGCCAAGGGGGGGGGGGGGGGGTAATTTAACCCTTTTTTTATGTCCGTTTTTTTTTCCGCTTGCACGCGTCATTGCGAGATTTTATTTGCACTGCGCGAATTAATTTTAATCCCATCGACACGATTGCATTCTTTGGTATGTGCATTTATTTATCCAAAACGGTTGTTTTATATTCATAGAGAGGGAAGAGCAGTAACCTTTTTGAATTTTTCCTACATCGCGCCCGCGTATAATCAGGCTGGTCTTTAAATGGTAAAAAGTTGGGGAGAAGTAATTTTTGAGAAAATGGCTTTTCTGATACTTGGACATAGCCACCCAGCTCTATACAAAATATTATTGCTCTATCTAATTTTCAAATATGAAAACAAAAAATGAAGTCTTAATTTTCTATGAACATTTGAAGGTAAACGTCCGGCAGCCCTCTGCCTGGTTTGGAATAGACATATGAAACGAAAAATAGGGACTATGGCCAAAAATTAAATTTTTGGTTAGTGTCCCTATTTTTCGCTTCATGTCTACGAAGATTCAGTACAAATGCACATATTTTAAGTGCTTTTTTCTCGCTTCACACTTCTTTCACAAGTCAGCGTTACCGTGACTGAGAATGTCTCGTCTGCAAAACTTTGTTGCTCAACATTACACCAGTGGAACGAGGTTACCTGTCATGCAAATAAGGCCCGACCTGTGTGCAAGCCATCCGAACAACAGCAGTAACGCATAGGAACCAGTAACGGGACAACGGGAGGAAAAAACGTGGCCGAACCCGTGGCATCCTGTCCTAAATAAATTCATTATTATTTTCGAGTTACGAAAATTATCAAAACAACATTCATGACTACAACTACTTCCACTCGAAATGTTCTAATTCAGTTAAGTAAAATATGCAAACCATATTCGCTTAAATAGTCTCAAGGAAGAGTCATAAAACGATTACGGCTTTGCTTTTGTTAGTCAACTCGCGAAGAAATAATAAAATACCCAAAATCGAAAAAAAAAAGGATGCTCGTTGCGATTAAACATATTGCGACTTCTCTTTAACTCGTGCGCTCACGTTTTCTTAAAAATTAGAAACGTAAAAACTCTGACATAACTTGAACAAGAAAGAAAAACCAAGCAAGAAAGACATCCAAAAAGAGGGGTCATTTCTAAAATTCACTAAAAGCTAAAATAAATCAATCCCAAACTTAACGTTGCTGGTTTTAACTTTCAGGTCATTTTATTAGTTAGATGCAGCATACAATTTTGGACGTTATGTATATAAACAACAGAGTGACAAAGATTCGCGAAAAAAAAATTTAGTCACACTTACTAACAGTGACTTTCCAACGTAGATGCCCAAGTCATTTGGGTAAGTCGCTGCAGAAACTGGAAGATGCTGGGCAGAGACGGATCGGTCAGAGGGTAAGGATGAGGGCGTCGGTTGAATGATCCACTTTTCAACGCTGGGAGTCATATATTCCGATGGTGATGCATCCGTTGGCTCCAAAACGCGATTTTTTTTAAGGGATGTAGTAGGTAAGCACTGAATTTGGCTGGCGCTTCAATGAGGCGGCGTTGGTGATATAGGTCATCGCGGACTTTTGAATTCACACACCGATCGGTCTTAGCAATTAGTTGTTAGACTTGCACTGTGGAATGGGTGCACAGTGAGCAGTACCAGTAGAGCAGATGCTCTAAGAAAGATAAAAATCGGCAGTTTGTTGTGTAGCTCGAAGCCCGGATGTCACTCCTGATGTGAGGGGGTGGCGCGCCGAATTCAATCGCTTCTGTGAAGTGCATGAAATGACGGCCTGGCGGAAAGGAACAAATAAATAGAAAGATAAAGAACAAGACAGAAAAGAGAAAGAGTAAGAAAATGCACAGCAAGAGAAAGAGAGAGAGAGAAACGTAAAAAGAACATGGAAGAAAAACTTTACGCCTCCTCCCTCTCTGGGGACGGCCAACAAATCATTTTAGAACACCCAACAGAGCCACAGCCTACAGGGTGACCCCCGTCCAATGTCCAATTGCAAAGGACACAAAGTGACAGTTAGGTAAAAACATATTCTTCTTCTTTTTTTTTTTTTTTTTTGTCGGTTTGTGTTGAAGCGGAGCTGTATCGTCGGAAGGATCGCCCCAGGCGGCGGGGGAGTACCGGAGTGGAGGGAGTGTCACGAGTCACGACAATGTCGCTCTCAGGGGCGCTTCGAGCGGGCGTTTGCCTAATTGGGAAGCACGGGATGCATGGGAGGCTGCCGGGTGTGGTCTTGAGTCGTAAACCGTACCAAACATATCGGCTTTGGGTTCATTGTGTGAGCGGGCCGGGTTTGTGGGAGCGCCCATCTCCACGGCACTTTCTTGAGATGTCCGTCGAGGAGAGCGTGGGGTCTTTTGTGTTTTATTTTGGTTGTCCGTTTTATGACCGACCATCTGCCAGAAAGAAAATAGCGTGGGAATCTGGGATCCTGTTTGGTTTTGGAGGACGGAAAGTGCCGGGCGGCGACGTCTGGTCGCGCCCAACACTGTCAATGTACTATGCGTACGTTAAATAAATCTATCTAAGTTAAAGTTTAATACCACCCTACTGAACTTCACTTCGCAGCGTGTTCGTCATCAGGCCCATTGTTGCAAGTGGCCAAACACTGTCTACATCAACGACCTTCATAACTGTGACACTCCCGTATCCTCGGTAGTACAACCGGCCAGAGCCTACTCGGCGCCACGCCAAGTCCGTTCACGACAACTACTTCGCACCTTCGTAGTTTCGCTAGTGCTCCGGTCCGCCGTCTCGACGGCACCCAGCCGCGGCTCCTCGGCAGTCACAATAGGTTGGGAGAGGAGGCGCCGGGGACCAGCCTATCTCCGAAATCCAAATCCTTCAAACCCCTCACAAAGCAGGCCCGCCGTAGAAAAGACATGACCCCCACGAAGACTAGCGTAAGTCGGCGAAGGTCACAAGCATGAAGCGCGCTGAACTGAACTTATCACCTTCAAGAACATTTCCTGCAAAAATACGCAGTAAA